>PVKN010016895.1:0-17591 GCA_004027915.1 Capromys pilorides | reverse complement strand
CTAATTAGGAAGAAAATAAGTATAATAAATGAAACAAAATTACTGATTTGTATCTGGTTGGTAGTTCCTTCCCTCTGCAGTTCATCAAATAGTCTTAATGCGTAGGAACTTCTTGTAATTGAAACTAATTATGAGGTTTCCCCTGCTACTTTGAGCCTCATGTTCAAATCCCACGAAGCTCATTAAATAAGTAACAAAACTGAAATCTTTAGCACATATTGTAACTTGGATCATGTTAATTAGCACCACACGCAAAAGGCAGCAAGAGGCCATTTAGCAGCTCCTGCAGTAGTTAAAGGGAAAGGAGACTGGAATTGTTAGTTATTTGGGGTTTGTAAGAAACCAGGCCAGTGGTATGGGAAAGTGTACTGGGCAGAGGGCAGTGAGAAAGGCCGTGTGGTGATATAAGTAAGACTTATCCTTTGGGAGTTGCTAGGATGGGAAATCTAAGATAACAATACCCCAGGACAGAGATGTCTCCAGCTGTCCCCATGAAACCTATAAGTGATATATGACTCAGGAGTGGCTCTGTAATAAGGAGTTTCTCCTTACTTCAGGAACTTGCCCCGCACTTGACTACTCACCAGAAATCTTATTCCTACCTTAAACAAGATGGAGAGCTTATCTCTTCAAGCTTGAATGGTGAGCATTAGAGACCCCACAGGATTCATTTGCCCTATGCAGAATGAAAGTGTATACACATAAATGCATGTGTCTGTTTCTAGTTAAACATATGTACTATGCAGTAGACATATTGACTGTATTCACAGCTTCCATGCTGATCTAAATGACTGGCGTTCCTTTCCATATACAGTTAGATCTGTGGATAGCTCGTGAGGCCGCGATCAGGAGGTGCTACAGAAATACACTCTCCCCTTGCTGTGTCTTTTACCTTCCTCTCTGGGCTGTAAAACAGTGTCAAGTGAAGCACCAGGATGATACTTGCAAAGGCTGGAGACAGATAGCAAAGCCACATGGATATTGGTTTACAGTGTACCCACCTATAGTACTTGAACTCCATAAACAATATCCTTTACTGTGTTTTATGACTAGTTCTAAAATAACCCTAACAGAAAACACCTGTTGCTCTATCTTTCTGACTTGTCGAGTTTGATGGCTTGATAAGAAACAAAAAAAGACATGACAAAACCTTTCAGGACAGCTGAGTCTCAGCCATTGACTTTTGGAGTCACTAGGACTAACCTTAATAATTAGGTACAGAATCCTCCTTCATATGCGATAAACTGTTAACCTTGCATGTTCTTCCAGCAAGGCATGCTTTCTTGCTCACTATTGGTCTCACAGAAGTCACTGTTTGTTAATTCTCTTTTTACTTCTAGAGCTCTGAGTGTATCTATGAAAACTATCCATGCAGGTTCCAAGTTTTCTTATGATAGTTTTGTGGATATCATTAGTTGTTCAAAAGCAACAGCTCTTGTGAGGAATGCAATCTTATTTTCAGCCCAATAAGAGCTAATCCCAGCTGAGAACAAAAGTTGCCAATATGTTCTGATTTGTTAATAGTTAAGCACTTCTAAGTGTACCCAGAACTTAGCATATCAGAGTTTGGAGAGATAGCTCTGTGGCACAAGGGCCTACCTGGCAAGTGCAAGGTCATGCGTTTGAACCCTGGTCCTGCAAAAAAAAAAAAAAAAAAAAAAAAGATAAAGAAAAAAAATTTAGCATAAGCCTGCCTTTTTCAAGGTACAGATATATAATGTCCCTTACTCTTCTCTGGCTCTTTAGTTCTTCACAGTATGCTATAGTATTTTATTTTTATTTATTTATTCTTTTGTATTTTAGGGAAGAGTCTAAGGGCTGTTCAGGGTCTCACTACTAGATCAGACTCATAGTGATTCGCCTGTATACAGCCTCCCAAGAGCTGGGATTACAGGCCCGCATCACCATGCCCATTCTCAGTTGCCATCTCATTGCACCCAAGGGGTGGAGTCAGCACGGCAGGCCTAGAGATTGAACTCCAGGCCCCTGTACTTGTTGCAGGCACTTTAATCCACTGAGCTATTTGGCTCGCCCTATAGTATTTTATGTATTGTACAGTGTGAGTGAATGAAAAGATGAAATAGCTTCCAATCTTCACATTACCTACTACATGATACCTGAGGAGACACTCAGGTTGTGGACAGTGTGCCTCTACCTCCCTGGCACTGATCTGTATATTAAGGAATCATGAAGTTGATCTGTGTCTACACAGAAACAATGGCACAAGTTCAAACAAACACAAAGATAACACATGAAGGGAGAAACAACAGCTACCAGTTTGCCTGCAGTACTAAAATTAGCTGACCTGGCTAATCCATTGCATACTTGTTGATTCCATTTTTCTGGGTGTGCCCAACCTCCAGCAGCACCCACACGTACTTATAAGGACAGGATCCTGCATCGTGTAATGTTGGATAATTGACAGCAAAACTAATAAGGTAACAGTTATGCCCTGCCAGTCCAAAACAGCTCATGACTGATCATGGTGAAATTAAGGACAGCCAAATTAAGATGCTTAACCAAGAGAAAGAGAAATAAACAAGCCAAAGACACAAGCCTTGTTAAACTTTCTCTGTCTTTTTTTTTTCAGTCCAAGATTAAATTTGCTATCAATATTTCTTCATCCCCAGTACACTGCATTCTATAGCAATGATCTGTTTGCATGTCTAGGTCCTTCATAGTGCTGCATTCTGACTTCCTTGTAGGCATGGAAGCTCACAGAGGGTGTCTGATGTTGTTTAAGGACAAGCTAAAAGAGATCTGACTTGGGATTAAGATGCTTGGGCTGAACTTCTACAGCCACACTAGCCATCCGCAAAGAGGGTGAAACAGGGGACTGGCTTTAGTTACTGGGGAACCTGTGTAAAGCATTTGGACTTCAATAGGCAAGAGCAAGGTAGCAGCAGGATCAAGTCACTAAGCACAGGCATGAGAAAAACAAGAGTAGGGACACAGACCAGTACTCAGGCAGAGCTGGACCCACAGTGAACAGCCTGGGTGCTGAGCAACCCATGTATTGCTTTCTCAACATGCTCCTGCCTGAAAAGAGGACATGTTGAGGTGGGCACTGAAGAGTATGGTTAAAGATGGGTCTGTGGATTCATATATATATATATATATATATATATATATATATATATATATATATATTTCCAACTTGATAGAGAAATCCCTCAGAATTCCGCAGCTCGCTGGCGCTCTCTCTCTCTCTCTCTTTCTTTCTTTTTTCTTTCTCTGTCTTTTTTTTTTTTTTTTTTTTTTTTTTTTTTTTTTTTTTTTTTTGGTTGGTGGAAGGATCTACAGGGTATTCAGTGTCTCACTACTAGATCGGACTCATAGTGATCCGTCTATTTACAGCCTCCCAAGAGCTGGGATTACAGGCGTGCCACCACACCCACAGTCTCAGATGCCATCTCAGTGCACCCTCTGGATCGAAGCCCCAGCCCCTGCACCTGCTTGCAGGCACTTTAAACTGCTGAGCTGTTTGGCCGGCCTCAGAATTCCACAGGTTTTTCTATTACAACATTTTCATTGGAAGGAAGAACAAAAAGAAAGAAAGCAACAAAAATTGGCCAGCAACATAACTTAGATTTTACAGGGTAAGTGATATGTTGCTGAAAATGTCCATGACTACAGTAGTACAACCCTGGAAATGTACATGGTACACACACAGAGACACCCAGGAATTTTTGACCAGAAAAACTGTGGGCTTCACATTTTGATCTATCTAAATTCAGTATGGAGTTATAAAGACAGATTGAGCAACAAGAATTAGGACAGGAGGTATTGAAAGGGGGACCCCAACAAAATGGGGGTTGCAACAGTCAAGGTCCTGACTACTTTGCAGATCAGACATGGCTTTAGCATGTGTGTATCTGTTTATGCATTCTTTCTGCACTTGCTGAGCACCTCCTCTGAGTCCAGCTCTACACTCCATGCTTGAGTTACCAAGCACAGCACTGTAGCTTTTGACCACACCATGAACTGGGAGTTGGGACCCACTTGGGTTCAAGTCTCAGCTTTTTTATTTGTTAAATAAAACCTTTCTGTTAAGTTGAATGACTACTTAATCTTTCATTCCCTTTCTGAAAAATGAGAAAAGTATTAATTCCTGCCTTACTGCTTGTTGTAAGGATTAAATTTCATAATAACTGAGAATCTCCTACGCTAGGCTAGCCCTTTTCATGAAGTAAGTGCACAACAAACATTAAATATTTGTGCCATTGAGGTTAAATCCCGTGTTTGGCAACAGTGTAAAGTAGAGATGGGCTGTCCTTGTTTCACAGTAAGTTTTCAAGCAAGGACAGTTGTCTTTAGATGGAAAGAGAAAGCCAAGGAGGTAGGGAGGAGACCGTCTCTCTTGTGTTTCAGTGGAGCTCGGATTTTTTGTATCAGGAAGTTTGCAGCAGGGACTCTTCCACTTTGAGAAGTTTGGGACAGGTTTATTTCACAACTTTTGCCAACTCTTCCAAGCCTGAGGTTCTCCTATGGCATTGAAGTAGGAGAGAACTACAATATATCTTACACCTGTGTCCTGGGCTTACAACAGTTTCCATTTGAGCCTTGTGGTGTCTCTGCAGTGAAGATATCTTTGTCCTTTCACAGCTAGGGAGACTAAAGTTCAGCAAAAGATAAGAACATTCAAGATAGCACAAGTGAGAGGTGGAAAAAGTCAGAGGCTCCTAAATAATCCATTCTCTTTCTATTGAACTACCTGCATTCTCAGCTTAGCCCTCCTGAGTCTTCAGATACATGTCTAAGACAAATGAGTCAAAAGGGTAAAATGCCCTTCAGAGTTATAGGGAGTGCTTCCTCCCTGCATCACCAGATCTAGTGCATTACCTAAAGCACTATCACCACAGACAATTAACAAGGTAGTATCCTGCCTAGCAACACCACTGATCTGATAGTTCTGAAAAGGTTCCCAAGAAAAGCTTCACTTACACACGTTGCTATCTTTGAGAAAAGAAAGCCTTCCCCACTGTGGTTTAGTTCACTGCCTCATCACTCCTCTCTCCCTACCTCTCCACCATCTATCCACACTTAGACAGGTGATAGTCAAGCATTCCAAAAATTTACCATCAAATCCCATCTTTCAGACCGGGATCTGAACAGAGTAGGGCGTACAGGGTAGAAGGGAATCTTGCTTTTCTTTTTCTTTTTTTTTTTTTTCAAGAGGAACAGGTTACATTCTTGAATCCTTTGCCATGCTATAAACAAGGCTGAGCACAGAACATTCCTCCCAAAGCACAAAGTCCTGTCTATAAACACAGGCCTGGGCTCCTCTGGAATGCTTGTTGCCTAGACACTGTTCTTCCTATTCATTTGGGATAGGTTTTGTTTTGGTGGTATTAATAGAAGCCAAGAATGGAACAGTTCTTTCCTTACACCTCTCTTTTCATTCGTCGCTCTCTCTACACCCCATATCTTTTGTAATTATGTTTTTAAGCCTGTAAATGTTTCCACTGGCAGTGCCAACGTTTAAGTGCTGCTTGTTATTAGCTTGGGGGAGGGGGTCCCCCTGGTGTCTGTGGCCGCAGTTTGTGTTGGCATGTTGTGGGTGCTTCTCCAAAGCACTCAGACCACACCAATACCCTTGCCTGATAAGATACTCTTGATCTCCTTTCCCATCTGTAGAAAAGTTCCTGGTCGGTTTACCTTGTCAGGTCCTTTTTAACAGCTCAGAGAAAATATGATCCTGGGGAGACCAGTGGAAATACAGCAGAAAACTAGAATGGTAGAGCCCTTACCATCACTGCTTCCCTGAAGATTGGGAGCCGAGGAGTTGACTAGTTGCATCGGGGGTAAAAGATAAACACTGGTATATGTCAGATTTGTGTTAATCATACTAACCCATGTCAGAAATACACTAATATGTACTTAATAAAACCAATTTGTCCTTATCTCAATAAATCATAACATGCAAAGCTACTGTTACTCAAAGTGTTTTAGAATATTTCTGGATTTCATGTGAAAGACTATCCTACATTTTCTTGTAAGTAACAGGAATACTTACAGGGGAATCTTCATCCTCCGACAACAGTGAGAGTGTATCTCCAAAACTCTATTTGCAGATATCCCCCGATCTATATACAACACTAGTAAATCAGCATATTTTGTAGCTCCTGATCCTTGATTACTCCAGGATCACAAGTCTGACTTAGCTGATTGGCTCGCCATCTGCTTCTAATGGGTGCAAACTGCAAGTGAAACGTGAACAGTGACAGCATGTTTGAAAAGAGAATTTGTTGCATGATGCCTCATGTATATATGTGAGCGCAGGCCTGCTCAGGGAGCACTCAGGAGCCTGAGGCAGGGCGACCTCTGCAGGTTCAGTGTCAGCCTTGGATATATAGTAAGGTTAAGGCCACCCTGAGCTACATAGTTAGACTCTAAGAAAAAAAGGGAGAGAGAGGGAGGGATATATATATATATATATATATATATATATATATATATATATATGGAGAGAGAGAGAGCAAATGAATTATCCAAGTTGATTTTTCCCTTGGCATCCCAAAGCCACCAAATTCTGTATTGTTTGGTGTGAGGATTGCTTTCCTTTTACCCCAGTCATGGTTTATCCATCCAATGCAATGCACAGAAAACACACAGCATCTCTGCTGTCGTGCTTTTCGTGAACCTCACTTCCCATTGCATAACCACCTGCCTGGTACAGAACCAAACAATGTTAAATTTGAATAGATCTCCAGATTATTTTACCTGTGAGGTAAAGGAAGAACCTCAGGAATGTGGGCAACTTTTTAGGTAGCCAGCAATGTAACCCAATCTCCCAATGCCTATGCCACTGCCACCGGACCACTTTGTCTTTCCACACTTCCATATTGGAAACCTCATCATACTGAGTGTTTATACATTTCTCTACAAGCCCAGACTATAAAATCACAGGCTTTGGTCAAGGGTAAGCACTTATTTCTCTTCTCCCCTGCATCCTACAGAGTATCCTAAGTGCAGAGCTCAAGCCCCTGACTTTTCTGCTGAGATTAGAGAATGGTTTCATTCCTTCAAGTTCCTCCAAATTTCCTCCAATTTTTTAAAACTTCCTTAATTAACTTTCAGAACAATCCTGATGTTTCTCTGTCGCCAAGTCTAGGAAACACAGAAGGAATATGACTGGCATAGGACAGAGGAAGTTTACAGATTGTGATAGTAATAGGTAGAAGCAATATAGTTGTCTGCAAAGTACTCTCACAGAGTGCTTTGAGGGTCTTCCCTCAAAGGACATCGTGGAGTGAAACCAGCCTTAGGACAGACACTAGCGTCACTCTCAAGACTGATGGTTCAGTGAGAAGACACAGCCTGAATTTACTAATTAGTCATGTTGTTTCCTTGGAATTTACTGAAGCAAACCCTTGACTCTTAACACTGAACCAATTAAGGTACTTTCCAAACCACGCTTCCATTAACCAGAAATAAGAGAAAATACAATAGTGATTTTGCATATGGGAAAACAGCAGGAAATCATTCAAGCCCCCAGCCAAAGGGTGGGCTTTGTTTAAGATGATCCCTGCAGTGATCCTAAAGTGACATAGACTCTGTAGACTCTAGAATTTGGTGAGAAATTTCTAGGCCTCCTATGCCAGCATCCAGATAATTCTCGCCAGATCTGGGCAAGGAACTGTATGTGGAAGAGAAGGTGTTGAAATAAGACTCAGGAGAAGACATGTTAGCTGTTTACCCCTGGCGGGAGTGTCTGCATTCTGACCAAATCAGGAAACCAACATTTAAGACAATTTAAAGCCTGACTCTCACCTCCCCCACAAGTTTTGACAGCTATCCTATCACATTTCCATTTTGACTCAACACTGAGCATATAATTGGGTTCTACTACTTGGCTTTGTAAGTGATCCTTGTAGGTTTGTTCTGTCTTTGCAAGTGGGTTTGTGAGGGCTGCATAACAAAATACCACCAGCTGGGAGCCTTAAACCTTAGGGTTCTTTGCCTTGTGATTCTGAAGGCAGAAAGGCTAAGATCAAGGTGCAAGCAGAGTTGGTTCCATTTTGGATTTAAGGAAGGCTCTGTTCCATTGTTCTCTCTTTGCGTCTAGGAGCTTCTAGCAATCTGCAGCATGCCTTGACTATTTTCATTTCATGGGGCATTTCTTCGCATGCTCCTATCTTCAGTTTCCTTTTTATAAAAACAGTAGTCAAAAGAGATTAAAACTGACCCAAATGACTCCATCATAGCTCAATGGTCAGATTTCCCTCACTAAAATGAGATAACCTGTGATAACTTATAAGTCAAATGTTTTGTTCTGGCCTATGGTTCTAGAGATTCTGTTCCAAAATCTAGTGGTATCACTAGCTTGGTCCTTTGAGGAAGTCGCAATTATGATGGAAGTATGTAGCCACAGTGTGTCAAACTGCTCACATCATGAGCTCAGAAGCAAAGGAGAAAAAGAAAAGACCGGAGTTCTCCAATCTCCTTCACAGGCACAGGTCCAGGGACTTAAGGGTCTTCCACTGCATTTCCTTATTTCCTTTTCTATAAGTTCTACCATCTCCTAGTAAAGGCACCCTGGGGACCAACACTTTACATGTGGACATCTGGGTGACATTTACTCAAAGCATATATATATATATCTATATATATATATATATATAGATATATATATATATATATATATGAAACTCATGACCTTGCACTTGTCAGGCAGGCACTGTGCCACTGAGCTATATCCTAGCCCCTTACATATCTTTTCTAAAGGAGATACAATTCAACTTCAAAATAGAAAATAAAGCTTTAGGTCTTGAGAGGAAAAATTGGCTATTATTTGTGGCTTCTGTTGCAGGAGGTAAAGTGTGCAGCATAAGAATGTTGTTGGTTGATTAGAGATGCAGTATGGAGTCGTAATTACATGGTAGAAGGTCCACCTCAGAGGCTGGTCTCTGGTGGAGTTGCAGAGGGTTTGGTTTGCATTGTTTGAGAAGATACATCACAATATGCTGCATTTCTATCAGCCATAAACCTCATTATAAGCCAAAAGGTTGGGGGAGTTCTGTGACTCCTCTGTGCCATTCTGTCCCTAGGCAGGCTCATTCCTGAGCCGGTACTGCCCCTCCCTGTGACCTCTCTTCCTGAGTCCATTCCCAGTTGTTGAGCCTAGTGTGAATAGGTTGTATTCCTTTTATGTAGCTGTTGTTTTTAATCTCTGGTTTTATAAACACAGTGTATAGGGCAAGTGTTCCTTTGTCTTATGCTGCCTTTGTCTTACTACACAATAATACACATTTGAGGGCCTTGTTGATGAAGTGGAACAAAATGTACCTAGTAATGCTAAAGCTTCACTTTGAGTATCGTTTCTATTATTTAGAAAAGTCACACTGGACCCAGAGAACCTTCCAGATGCAGCCTGTAAGGCCTCCAGGTGATATTTCTGCCTCTTGTCAGCCTTCTTCCATTATGTTCTTACCTGAACCCTTTATACAAAGCTTTGGCCTTCTGATCTCTCCCACCTAGGTTTTCCTATTTTAAAGCTGTGAGTTTTTTTTTCCTTTCCTAAAATCATAAAGAGTTTATTTCCATATTTAAGCTGAAGACATTAATACTTTAGAAAACTCAAACATGAGGGACTTTTCTTTCATAATTGAGTCAATTGACCATATTTTATTGCTTTATTAGGGCCAAATTATTCCTTATACCACAGATCATCCAGTGAACCTTGAAGCTATTCAGATAACCAAAATGTCCTAATTTGTACCATAACAAGATCTGACCTCACAGTGCATCCATCAAGTCAGTCCCCTCAGCCCTGTGAGACAGGTGTTTGCTCAGAATGTCTATAGGAACCATCCAGCAATGTCATTCTGGGGCACAATAAGGAGCCTATAGAGCCCATACGTTCCTGAACTCAGGTTCCACATTGCCCACTTGGTCCCTGAAGCTTCCTGGGAACTTCCAAGAAGTCCACAGCCCTATGGCTTATTCAAGCCAAAGGATGATTCAGAGAATCACAAGTAACTATCTAGACATCACCTGACCCCCTCCCTCCTTTCGCTTTGAGGTCTGAGCACCATAAACTAAACTGCATCTTGCCTCTACAGGATGAAAGGTTTTATGTCATCAAACTCTTAGGTGTTGAGTACTTTAGGCATAAACTCTCATGTGATAGTTCACAGGGACCCTGCTGGCTCTGGCCAGAAGCTTGATACTAAAATGATGCCTAGTCTTCTTCAAACATATGTTCATCAAGGTTGACAGAATTTTACCCTAAGTTGCATCTCTCCCCCATCCACTATGAGAATTAAATCCAGATGTGCTTCCAGGAAGGGTAGCCAAAGCCCTATTCTCACAGAAGTGATGATACCAAAGATCACATCCTGCTCCTCTCTTTGAAAAAAAAAAACCTAACAGAAATGCAAAAAACTAAGATTGGAGTTTTCTATTTCTGGCTCAAAAATTTTACTAGCCCTCACCTCAATGCAAAAAACAAACACAAAAATCCTGATAGCCCAACCTCAGTTTCCTCCTCAGTAATGGGAAATATTAATGCATACTTTAAGGTATGAACAGGATGAAAAATTAATCCCTAAATTCCTAGGTTCTCTTTCCTCTACCTAAAGGCAGGGCTCTGGCTGCCCTTGGCTATAGGCTAACCAAAACAGACCTCCCCAGGTAGGGCTGAGGAGACCATGCCCACTTTCCCTCTTTGCTATCCAGGTTGCATTTAAAGCTGACATGTGTTTACAACAGCTCCAACAACAGAGAGATGAAAGGAGGCACAGAACAGCTAGTGTCCCCCTGGCTATGGGGCAGGAAGTGGCGCCTCACACCAGAGCTGGCTTCCACAGATGAAAAAGCAGCAGAGGCTGGGGAGGCATTTGCCACCTTGCGCTGTGGTGGCAACATGCCTTTTAATGAGGGCTCCTCAGAAGTCATGTTCTCTGACAGGAGGACGCAAGAAGAAATGTGTTTTCTCCTAGCCACCAGCCAAACATACAGGGCACCGGAAGGAGTCCTGCTCTCAGCACTGGGCCCTGCAGCCAACCTCACAAAGTGCTTTTTGGTGTTTGCCAACAGGGAAGTTCAGTCTGCAGCTGCAGCCGCAGGTGTTGGCTGCCAGGTTCCCTGTGGCAACCCAGGTGCATGCCAGGTTACGCAGCTCTGCCTCCGAGAAATGGCCTGCATCTCAGACGCGTGTGCCTGGAGCATGGAGCGGAGCCGTGTGCCCCACGGTGGGAAGATAATGGCTGTGCTGTTTTTTATGGGCTATAATAGCACCTCAGCAGGAGGTGCAGTAGTAACAGTGACTTTCAGAGGATGTGGAAGATTGTAACATGCCTTGCTGTTTTTTGTCTGAGAGACTGTTTTTCCTTTGTCATCTTTCAATTCAGTTATCATTCATGGTTTTGCTCAGGGGCTTTGCAACCCCACCATCTGATGATTCATGTTTATATTTACATATTTAACAGAAAAGTTCCCATTTAGAATCAAATTTGGACTTCTTCAGGAAGTAATGAGTGTGGCAAATTGGGAACTGCCAACCTCTGTGTGTGCTGTGTAAACCAGAGTACAAAGAACGACTTCCTGGCTGCGTACTGTTATGTATTGGAGAGTTAGGCACCCCATATGAGTCTTCTCAGTCTTGGTCCCTTGCCTTTTTCCCAGTCTACCAGATCACTCTGTCTCCCTGATAACCCCTATGTTTTTGTTTCCAGATGCCAGTGAACTGTTTAATCATGTGTCTTTTCCTCCGATCAGTTGTGGTCTTGACTTTGGTACACAGATCAATGCCTGCGAACCACAATCCCCCACAGGGGAGGGTCTGTTACTGAGCAGGGAGGGAAGAAAAGAAAAGGAAAACCCTTCAATGATAAGAACATCTCCAGCTCTCCACCACACCTTTCTCCACACACTCTTCTGCATTACTGACCCCTGCCACCTTCGGTCCTAGCACTGTCCAAAAGGCTTATTCTGGAGTGAACTCATAAGGTTTGCAGAGAGTGGAGCTGACTGAGTCATCAAGGGTGGCTTAATTTCTGGGCCCAAAATTACTTGGACTGAAAAAAAAAAAAAAAACATCTGTTTTTTTTCCCCATCATATTAGAAAACTCACATGCTCATGGACTATTAACTTTGGATTCTTTTCAATAAAAGAGAAGTCCATAAAATCTGTCAATAACCAAATCATACACACACACGCACATAGGCACACATTCTTTTGAATCCTGTTTCTATAACTTTTGAGGAGCATTTCACAGTGATATGTGTAATATTTTGGGGCTTAAGGAAAATATTTGCATTCCTTGCACAAGTAACTAAGCACACATGACCATAGCCGATAAGGTATTTTTCAGCTCTACAAATGGCATGGACCATTCATACTTCTCATTGGTGCTACCAAGAAAATGCTTTCCAGGATTCTTTTTCCCCTCTGTCTTTTAATTCATAACCAACTGAAAATAATAATAAAGCAGTAATATTATCAAAAATAATAATGTTTACTACATAGCAGACCATGTGCTAAATACTGAACATTTGTAAATAAATAATTTCTTCCTTGTAACAACCTTATAGAGCTGATGTTACTAACATTTACAAATGAGAAAATTCAATGTTAAGGGGTTAAGTCATTTTTCAATATGATATAATGGGGATGGATTCATGCTAGGATCTAAGGGAAAACAAAGCTCATACTTTAAAAGACAAACTATAATTTTATAACTAGATGCTGGAGGGATTGCATATGCTGTTCAGTAAGATGACATAATTCATACGATCAAGTAAAATCAGACAATTTACTGATATGGATGCTCTGGGAATGCCAACAAAACATTCAGCAGAGTTCTAGGCTTACAGTCTGTTAAGACTAAATAAGACATAAACATGTGAAAACACAAATCACAAAGCTGACTGATTTGGTTGAAACAAGACGGTGCTACTAGAATTATTGATTTCTAGAGTGAAAGAAACTTGTACTCCAGGAATAGATGTTGTGACTTCAGGGAGTGCCATGATGTGTGGTATATGGTCGTCCCCCCAAAAAAATTCAATTAGTGATTAAACCAGTAAACCAGCAACATCATTCAGACTGATTTCTCCAGTGTGAAATCTCTCAAAACACTGGTTCTATAACCTCCAAGTGCAGAGCAGCAGACACTGCTTAGAACCAAGACTGTATCACAAGTACTGAACCCCAGGAATAAGATAAGTAAGTAGCAGAAGTCACCACACTCCTGCCTTCATCCACAAAGTCACTATGGAGCTACCCTTTGGATAACTTTTGAGTTAAGGATTCCTATAGGTATCTCCGTTGGTAGCTCCAGAGCAGAGGGTAAGATACTGGGTTGGTACTGACCATAGTGGTTCCTGGTTTTAGTAGTCACATTGGGTGATTTAAAGAAGTTCAATAGCTTACGCCCCTGGCCTTCAAACCTACCTGCTGGCCACACATTGGACAGCAGTTGGTATGAGTGGCATTATGAGGATCTCATTGCCTCAGCCCTATGTGACTCTTACAAGGTCTGCCCATCCACTGACTGAGTGCCATAGTGCCTGACCACTCAGTGTCCTGGTCTTGAGTCAGTGCCCAGCTCTCTCCTGTCATGCTGAGATCTGAACCGCTGAAGTGTGGCTGACAGATGAGACTCACCAACCAGGTTTCTTTTGTTCTATTTTTTAAATTTGCTTTCAGGAAAGGACTGCAGTGTCCAGATCACTTGGGAATACACAGATGTGTTTATACAACTTGATTTCTTCTCAAAGTCTCCCTTAATTCAATAACACCTTCATTCTTTTATTCAGCAGGGAAATGATGTTTGGCAGAATTTTTTTTTCTGAATATCAAGACAGGACAGTAAAATGAATCATTGAAGATTGAATTAATCAATTCCCCATGATAGGAAGGGCTGGACTGCTACACAAGTAGCAGCCGGGATATAGGGTAAGGACATCAGTGAAGACGCTCCATAGCCACCCATTCTAAAATGACTGAGTTTCATGCAGTTCACAGCAAAGAAAGGATGACAGGAAGAAGTGAGAGGAATGAGCTTCATCTCCACATCATCCTGTTAGCTCTGGTCTCTTGCACTGGCCACTGAGTCTTCCCTGTCTGAACTGCCCTCCAATAAGAAAGGACCAGAGAAGGAGATACGTTGGTAAATCATGGCACCTCCAGCACTGTGGTGAAAGAGAATGCAGTGATTCTTTCTTCTTGTTGTTGGATCTGAGCAACTCATTTCAATTTAAGCCCATGCAGCTGGAGAAAGGTTCATACTGATCACAGTAAACTGATAAATATATTCTTGTTTCCTTGGGAAATTCAGTTTAGCTTCTGGTTACCATCTGATGTAGTGGCTATTTGCTGAGTCTCTTTGTACACACTCAGGAGACACAAGTGTAAAGGATGTGTCTAGTCCCTGACTGTCCAGGAACAATGTGTGGCATTGGTAAGTGGGTAAGACTTTGAAGCCAGCTTGCATGAGTTCAATTTCTTACTCTACACTCTATGATAAGATAATGCACAGTGAATTATTTACCTTTGGTGGGACTCAGATTTCTTCTCTGTAAAACGGGAATAAGACGTTCCAACAAACGAACTTACAAATGTGGTGCGAGTTACTAAGAATACAGGGTTTGGAGACTAGCCTATCACAACAAACCTGCAAGGCAATTATTGTTTATTTCTGTTGCAATCTCCTTTAGGAGATAATGAATGACAGGAAGTGGAACTTGTGCTTTGGGTAGGCAGTAGGCATCAACTCTGGCCACTCTGGTTGGGAATCACAGTTTTCTTAAACTGTACTCCTACATGGGAGGGTGGGGTTGAGGGCAGTGGGTCTTAGATTTTTCCTGGTGGTGGGGAGGTCTAGATTAAGTCTCCCAAATTTTCCAGGGCCCAGGGAACAGGGCACAGGGCACAGGGCTCTGAACCTGGGGAGAGCAGAAGAGATAACTGGGTGAGCCACAGCACTGAGATGGAGCAGGGATTAAGGTGTTGTAATCAGACTAACATCCTAAGGATCACTTCCACCTTCTACTCAAGGATGAAAGCATGATAGGCTTTCTGTGGACATGGCAGTCATCTGGTATTCTTCCCCTTCTGCCAAATCTATGGGTTGATAGCTGAAACCTGCATGGACGCCCCTCTGATCACTGAAATCTTTGTCTATGAACATAACCTCAGTAACCACATGAGAAGTGCTTGGCTATGCTCTTTCATAAGGCCTACAAATGTGTCAGACAGATACCTACCCTTCTCAGGTGACCATCAATCTGTTTCCAAACATGCCCTTCAAGCCCCAGGCCTGTAATGATTGTCAGAAGGTCAAAGGGCTTTGAACATGCACAGAAGGCATTTTTTCATAAAGAGAAGAATGTTAGGCCACATGCTATGCTTGTTATTTTCCTTTTGTCAGTGTTTCACACCAAAAAGTACATGTGTATTGAAAAACAATAAGTAGTTAGTAGTAAAACTATGCTATGGGAACAATTTGGGTTTGAACATAAGAAAAATAAATGCCTTGTATTATATATTTATGACCATGCATCATCTATCTAATGGGGAGAAAGAAAGGAGATTTGCCATTTGGTTATAAGGATATTATGCTTTTGAGCTGGATGCTTCTATAAAGCATCTCATTGATTCAGTCCTATGATTACTACAGTGGAATTATTATCATTTGTAGCTGAGGAAATTGAGCCCCTAAGTCCACAGTCTGAACCCACTGAGAGGGTGCTCCCTAAAACAGACAGCCCCTGAGAGTCACACTGAAAGATAGCAAGAAACAAAAGAAATCACAGCGCAGGCATGGTAGGGATGACCGACTATTTTGTTTTGCTTTGTAGAGGCAAATAATTAGTGTGAGCTCTTTCAGAGTTTCATAGAACTGGTAGGGGGAGGGGGAGATTCTCCCTCCTATACTATTTTAGGAAAGCCTGTTATTGAATCTAATTTCTGCAGCTGCCATTGGGAAGCAGGATAACAGGATGGCAGGCTCAGTGTCCAGGAGACAACATGCCTGCAAAGTGGGGTGGGAAAAGCAAGGGTACAACTGAGAAACCCAGGGCAGAGAACAGAGCCCCTACCCACAAGAGGCCCCAAGGCCAAGACCGAGCTCACAGGGAAAGTGGGGGAGATCGCAGTCCTCCACCCCCACCTCAAAGGGCGGGCATCTCACAGAGTTCCTGTGGTGGCAGAACCTTCTGTATCTTTGTTCTCCCTCTTCCACGGCTTGTAAGTATTAGCCTGATGTTGTTTACTTCTTCTACCAATCTCTCCAAGGAATATGATTCACACGTTTTCAGATTTATTTGAACAAAATGCAATAAATATGCTGCTTCAATTTTAACTGCTGGCCTGTAGCCAGGGTTTTTAATGAATCTGGCCTGTGCTACTGAAGTGTTCCAGGATCTCCAGGGCTCTGCGCACTGTTGAGATTATACACACTGGTGTGCACACTGGTGCATGAGCTCGCGTGAGCACGCACACACACACACACACACACACACACACACACACACACACTGCTCCCACCTCCCCACCTCTTATTCCCTGAGGGCCGGTGACTCACAGTCAACTGCAGGTTTTTCAGCTGCCTCTGGTTAAAATTAGCAGGAGCCTTTATTGTTCAAGGAAAGGAGGATCCCAAGGTCTGCTTTCATGGTGCATGGAAATGCCATCTTTTAATTTCCCCCTCTGTTGAATTGCTCTATCTACCTCCAAAACTGCCATCATCAGCCTTTTTTCTCTTCCTTTGTTTTCTTGCAAATGGTCACTAGACCAGGCCCAGCCTGTAGGGACTTCCACATAAAACAGCTGGCTATGGGGATTTAATGTGGAGATAAAAGGACCTAAATTGATTTTCACCACAACTAAACAGCCAGTGCGCTACACTTTGGAGAGATGGGGAAAACACAGGAAAAGGAATTCACGGCAAGATAGCTGTGCTCAGCTCACTTTCTCAGGAAGACCTGGAAGGGACTGAGACAGGTCAGCAGCAGAGGTAGAGGTATTGCTCAAGCATCTCTGGAAATGTAGCCAACATAGGCTAAATTGGAATCTGAGATGGTGAACCCAGCCTCTTCTCTCTATAGAAAAATAGCACCAGGATGACTATCAGCTCCAAGAATTTATCATTCTAAAGTTTTGTGTCTGTAATGCCCACTTTGGACACCCACTCAAAGAGAAGGAATCATTTCAGGAAGGGGTAGTTTAGGGTGTAAGAGATGGTTTCCACTGGGCACATAGGCAAAGAGAACTCCACAGACTCCATCTATCAATGGGTGGCCACATGCTGCCTTTTTAACAATGGACACTAACACCTATTTTTCTTCTAAGGAACAACCCATACTTGAGTGATAGTGAAACTTTAAGGATGAGGGCCCAAACTGCATCCCAAAAACCCACTTTTTTATCTCAAAGTACAACACTGCAATTAAACCTGAATACTGAGGTCTCACTTTGGAAAAAAGTAGACTCATATATTAACATCTTTTGTCCTAAAAGCACAGCACACGTGCCACAGGTTCGCCACCCCTTCAAGCAATCCTTTTTATTACTACAGTGACCTTTACTGATGGGAAATTTCAGGATGTCTGCACTCTCTTAGGATTGCTATCAAAAGCACATT
>PVKN010016894.1:0-17634 GCA_004027915.1 Capromys pilorides | reverse complement strand
ATTTTTTTAAAAAAAATTTTATTTATTTATTTATTTGTTTGCTTGTTGTGTTTGTTTGTTTCTTTATTTATTCATTTTGTGGCTGGCTCAGCCTGCCCTGGTGGTGGCGCTGGCACAGCATGTGGTGCCGGGGATCGAACTGCAGTCCCCGCAGTTGCCTGAGCCCTCCTAAGCAGGCGCTTTAGACCACTGAACCATCTCGCCGGCCCATAAAACACTATTAACCTTTTAAATTCTACAAAAGATGGAAGTACAGCACCAAAAGACAATTCCATCAAATAACAGTAAACAGAATAAAAAGTGTCCTCTGGAGAGACCTCCATACTGGACAATGGAAGAGACCCAGTCCTCTACTAACCTAGGGGAGAGGGTATGCTTGTATTTTTCCAGAGAATGCCGAATGACCGATTTGGGTACCAGAGCACGTTGTCAAGCTATACCATGAAGCCAGATCTGGAGAAGAAATTAACGAGGAGGCCAGATCCAACTTGGGGACTATCAAAGGAGCTGACAAAATGGAAATCTAACGTCTGAATAGATGGTAGATAGATAGATAGATAGATAGATAGATAGATAGATAGAAAAATATACAGATAACTTAGCTAAATTGTACTAGTATTAGACAAAAAATACAAAATGTGCATATTAGTTAGAGATAAAAGACTTACTCCTTCCAAAATTTTCTGATTAGAGATCTCTGCTTATTGACAAATAACAAAATCTGAGTAGTCTATTTACAATTAGAAATTTCAAAAAAAATTGCAATAGTGTTAGTATAAGCTAATCTAGCCAGAAATATATAGTTGAGTCCATTCATAATTTTGTAAAGGTGGTGATTTATGGGTATAGAGTATTTGTCTATGTGTGCATCGTTCTGTGAACAGCTATTCACTCTTTTTGTTTTAATTTGTTGATCATTTGTTCATAATACTACAATTTGGAGTATACACTTAAAAGCATGTCTTTTCCTAATTTACCAGCTGGTCTAAGTCATATCAAAATCAATTTATACAGTTTATCGAAAAGTTTAAATTAGGGGGCCGGGGAGATAGCTCTGTGGCACAAGTGTCTGCCTGGCAAGTGCAAGGTCGTGAGTTGGAACCCCAGTCCTGCCAAAAAAAGTTTTAATTAATTAAACAAAAATTCCTTAGAGTGGGGACAAATTATTCAGAGAATTGTTGAATTCTATCGTGGAGTAAGAGATGTGGCCAACCTTTTCGTTCATTAATGAGGAGCTCCCAATAATCTCAATAGTCTCTTAGGAGACACTCTCAGTAAATTGGTTTAAAGGTAAAAATTTTAGGGGCCGGCGAGATGGTTCAGTAGTCTAAAGCACCTGCTTAGGAAAGCTCAGGCAACTGCAGGGACTGCGGTTCGATCCCCAGCACCACATGCTGCACCAGCCCCATCACCAGGGCAGGCTGAGCCAGCCATAAAATAAGTAAATAAAGAAACAGGGGCCAGCGAGATGGTTCAGTGGTCTAAAGCGCCTGCTTAGGAAAGCTCAGGCAACTGCAGGGACTGCGTTTCGATCCCCGGTACCACATGCTGCACCAGCCCCACCACCAGGGCAGGCTGAGACAGCCATAAAATAAGTAAATAAAGAAACAAACAAACAAGCAAACAATAAATATAATAAAAAATGAAATTAAAAATTTTAAAAAAAGAAACAAGCAAACAAATAAATAAAAGGTAAAAATTTTTCAGAAAAAATTATAATTGGATGTTCTTTTAAAAATGGTTTTGAAAAAAAAATGGTTTTGGAGGGACTGGGGAGATAACTCTGTGGCACAAGTACCTGCCTGGCAAGTGCAAGGTCGTGAGTTCAAACCCTGGTCCTGCCAAAAAATAAAAAATAAATAAATAATAAAAATGGTTTTGGGGGCTGGGGAGATAGCTCAGAAGAATAAGCACTTGCCTGGCAAGCGCAGTCCTGAGTTCAATCCCTGGTACCAAAAAAAAAAAAAAAAAAAAAAATGGTTTTGGTATTCAACTAAATTAAGAAACAAAGGTCTGCACATGTGGTATGGTAACTCATTATTGTTAATCTCATGGTATCTTTCTTTTTTTGTGGGACCAGGGATTGAACTCACGACCTTGCACTTACCAAGCAAGCACTTATTCTAGTGAGCTATTTCCCCGGCCCCAATCTCATGGTGTGTTAAGTATATCCATGATTCCAAGTGTACAGGTCTTCTGAGATGTTAAACAAAGATTGTTTATGGTAATAATATTTTCTTTCAAAAAAAGAGAAAAAGGGAGGGGGGGAAGAAAAAGCCTTGTGATGTATATCCCATTTAAGGATAATTAGATAAAAGATTCTTCCGTATTAGATAGAGAAAATTGGTTGAAAAGGTTATGTTATGTCAAAACAAAAATGTACTGGCAAGTGCATGATTGTGAGTTTGAACCCTGGTCCCTCAAAAAGAAAAAAAAAAAAAAATGCAAGCATGTCACAAAGTCACAGGATTGTCCTGCTACAATGTTTTTTTTTTTTTTTTTTTTTTTTTTTTTTTTTTTAATTTTTATTTTATTTTATTTTATTTATTTGTTTGCTTGTTTGTTTCTTTCTTTCTTTCTTTTTTTTTTTATGGCTGGCTCAGCCTGCCCTGGTGGTGGGGCTGGCGCAGCATGTGATGCCGGGGATCGAACCGCAGTCCCTACAGTTGCCTGAGCTTTCCTAAACAGGCGCTTTAGACCACTGAACCATCTCACCAGCCCCTGCTACAATGTTGTATATGATTTAATTTCTAAATTTCAGTGTAAAAATGTGTAATTATTATTTTTTAACATTCTATAGGGATTTAAATATTAGAATATCCATGGCTGGGGCTGGGGAGATAGCGCCGTGGCACAAGTGCCTACCTGGCAAGTGCAAGGTTGTGAGTTTGAACACCGGTCCTGAAAAAAAAAAAGAATATCCATGGTTATTGGAAAATAACAGTTCCATTTTATGTCTAAGGTATTTGATACTAAGATAGATAGTAATGCTAAACTTAACTGCCTCTGTTACAGGGAATAATGTCATGAAGCTTCTCTTCTGGATGTTTAACTAAAGTTTGTAGACCGAGAATTAGAGATAGATGAGCTAAAAGAACAGCCAATATTTTGGCCCTAGTCCTTTAAGGTCAGTGTGGACTCAGGACATAAGAGAACCTCTGCTGTGACATCCTGTAAGTCAGTTGTGTCCCAAATTTTCTGATCAAAGAAAGTGGGAGACCACAGAAGAAAGTGATCAATAATGTATAGTGTGCCTAAGGAGAGTCATCTAGAGAGAAAAGAATCTCTCAGGCTGTCACAGAGAGTAAATTGATCAAGCAATGGCCATGATTCATCCAGATGGCTGATACTGACAGAAGATCTATAAGGTACTGTACATGGTTCCAACTAAATCCTGAGGAGATTTGGCTGACCTTGTCAGGTAGCAAAAGTTACATTTGTCTTTATATAGGTCTTGCTTTAACTTGGTTTTAACCATCCAGTAAAAAAGTATAACCACTAGGTATGAAAAGTAATGCCATATTGGGGCAGGGGAGATAGCTCCGTGGCACAAGTGACTGCCTGGCAAGTGCAAGGTCGTGAGTTCATACCCTGGTCCCGCCAAAAAAAAAAAAAAAAAAAAAAAGTAATGCCATATTAATATGTTACACTGGAAAAAGCTCGACTCAACAACTTCTGATAATTATCAGCTGTGCTGATAACTTAGTCTATTAGGGACTATTGAACTATGTGGGGTTATATTGCTGAGTTCAAGTACCTACAATCTGGCATCAAGTATGAGAAGGTCCTCTAAAGACTTCTCCAAGTACAGCTTCTAACTGCAATGGAACACCCATCTCTGCCAAAACAAAACGAAAAAGGGGGATATGTAGGGAGCTGCAGAAGCTGGAAAATCAGTCCAAAGTGTGCAGGCAGGACTAGGCCTCAGTGCCTAAAGGAAACGAGCTATATCACTCCTGAGATAAGCATACTGACTGACTAATATCCAATACTAGTCACTAGGCCGCCTTGTGTCATGTGTTACTAACTTTGCCAAAGGTATAAACAGACGTAGGTTTCATTGTGCGGGTGCATGCGGCTTGTCCATCAGGCGGACTATCTGCCCCTAGCCTAGCTTTTGACTTCTTCTCTATCTTTCTCATTCCTGTCGCCATGTCTCCCCAGGTAGAACTGTTCACAGTGAGACCAACGGATCCCATATATATATATATATATATATATATATATATCAGATTTTCACTGGCATTAAGTACCGTACATTCAACCATCCCTACCATCCATTTCTAGAATTCTTCCATCATTTGATATATTTTGCCATTCTGTGTGTTACTTTTACTGTCTATTTTATAAAGAGATTTTTTTTTTTGAAAAGTGTGCTGGGGGAATAGGTTAATGGCAGAGCATGTGCTTAGCATGCATGAGGCTCTAGGTTCAATCCTCAGTACCAAATAAATAAATGAACTTTTTAAAAATTTAAAATGGATGTCAGAGGTTATAAAATGCTTTTTTAGAATTCATGAAGAAATTTTACAGGTTGATTGGTTTGGCCTATTAATAAAATGGATTGTTTTAGTAAATTTTCTAAGGCAGTGGACCCTTAACTTACAAATTTGATTCATTTGGGAGGGCTGGTTGGAACTCAAGTTAGTCATAAGTCTAGACATGGAAATACTCATAAGGCATTCCAAATGTTGCAAAGCACCCCTTACCTCACCTTTTCATAATTAAAAAGTGTTGTATAATATGCACAATTTACCAGAAACATCAATAATTTCCCTAGTGTATTAGCCAAAAAGTTATCAAATGTGCCTAGTTTACCAGAAACAGCAATTTCGCTCTGTATTCACCGTTCATGCTGACATCTCTGGCTTCCAGGAAGGAAGGGTGAGATGGAAGGTGGTTACTGTTTGGAAGGAGAGTCCCCTTCCACGAGAACATTGGGGCTCTTGCTCTCTGGTGTCCTTCCTCTCTGTGGGAGAGTCTGTAGCTCTGTAGAGTCTGCTTTCAGCTCACGAGGTCTTAACCTTTTCAGAATTAAAAACTGGCCTAAGGTTATCTATTTCTGTCTTTCCTTTAATATTATTCTTTTTGTTGTTGTTGTTTTGTTTTCTGTGATTGCCGTCTTTTCTTCTCTTCTTTAGCTTCTTTTCAAGGTCTTTCGGGGCCATTTTGATAGTGCCTATTATAGTGATTGTATAAAGCACTGGCACATTCACAAACACACACATCTGAGCTCAGACTGATGCTTATGTATGCTTACATACACTTTCTGGTACTGTGAGTCTTTGTTTTACAACCACACTGCCTGCATTTATGTTGTAGCTCAAGGCTGATCTAAATTAAGCCTAAAATTCTGGATGTAACCCAAGTCATTAGCATCCTAACCCAGTCATAACTTGAGGGTCCACTTGTATTGAATCTTTTTCTTTTTTATGGCCAGCTCAGCCTGCCTTGGAAGTGGAGCTGGTGCAGCTTATGGTGCCGGGGATCAAACCGTGGTCTCTATGGTTGCCTAAGCTTGCCTAAGCAAGCGCTTTAGATCGCTAAGCCATCTCACCAGCCCCTGTATTGAATCATTTTGGAATTTTAAGATTTAACTCATTTTGATCAGGGTGTCCTTCTTTTGTCATTTCATTGAAATTAAAAAAAAAAAAAATATTTAGCTTTAGTCAATTTGGCCTGTAGTTTTCCTTTTTTGCCCAGGAGGTGCTTTTAGTGGTAGAAATACCAGGGCTTTCTGATGAATTAGATGTGGGAAGCGAGCATAAAAAAGGAATCAAGGGCAAAACTCAGCTTTGTGGTTAGCTAGGAGGTTGTGGGTACCTCTCAGTGAACAGGGGAAGACCGAGAACAGGAGGGTGACATTGCGTTCAAGTCACTAGGAGTCTCCGGGGGAGCATGTATGGGGCTGTGACAGAACCACCCCATGAGACATTTCAAAATAAATACATTCCGAACTGCACCTGCGGAAGCACAACTATGATGTAGACTTCCAGCTCAAGGGAGCGTACTGAGCGCATCTGTTCATTTTCTGTCCCTCCCGAGATCCCATCTATCTTAGCACATTTTGAATTATTCTAATGCTTGAGGCAAGCTATTCTATAAAGAAAGAAGGTCTATTTTGGCTCACAGTCCTAGAATTGGAAAGCATAGGGATCACATCTAGCAAAGCTATTCTTCCTGGCCAAGTCTTGAGGTGGCTCAGAGCCTCGCTTGGCAGTAGACAGGGGTTGTGCGTGTGTATGTGTGTCTTCTTGTCTCTCTCTTCTTATAAAACTGCTAAGATTTGCTCAATAAGGCTCCATCTTCATGGCTTCATCTAATCCTGATCATCTCCCAAAGCACCCATCTCTAAACGTCAGAGCCAGACTGAGCTTCTGTCATTTTAATACCTCACAGTGGGGATTAAATTCCAACAAATGAAACCTCGAGGGACATACTCAAATGATATCCACATTGAAATGGTAATAGGAAAGCATATATCAGCTATTAACAAAGACCACAAACAAGAATACATAGTGACAGTGGAGAGCTATCTGTGTTTGAGGGGTCTTTTTTTTTTTTCCTTCCGTATTGAGGTTTGAACTCAGGACCCTGTGCTTGCCAGGCAGGCATTTATTCTACTGAGCTGTCTCCCCAGTCCCCTTTTTCTTCATTTAATACAGCAAGTTCTGCAGCTAGGCATCCAGCATCCTGGCAACATGAGCAATCACAATAATATAATAATAGTAGTGAAATAAAATACTAAAAATTGGCAAGCTGCTTTCTGAATCAACTTTGCGAGTGATCTAAAGGACAGCTGAATGCAGGAACAGCATTAGTTCCTGAATGCAAAGATGTAGACTCCTGGCATTTAAGGTTTGTGCTTGTCAGCTTTATGTTGCTATGACAAAATTCCTGAGAAAGACAACTGAAAAGGAAGGGAGGTTGTTGTGGCTCATGGTTTCAGGGTTTTAGTCCATGATTGGCTCATTCGTTTTGGGGCCCATGATGAGGCAGTATGTAGTGGTGGTGGGAGTGTGGGACACAGGAGACTGTACACCTCCTGGTAGCCAGGCAGTATGTGTGGGAGTTGCTTTTATAACAAAGTCCGCTCCTCACAAGTCACTAAGTTATAAATCCATAATTGGATTAGCCTTTTCCCAAGGTCAGATCCCTTATGATCCAATCAGCACCCAAAGGTCCTCCTCTAAACACTGCTGCTCTAGGGACTACGTCTACATGAGCTTTTGGGGAGATATTTAAGATCTAAAGGCTGGGGAGATAGCTCAGCGGTCTAAGCACCTGCCTAGCAAGCGCAAGGACCCAGGTTCAAATCCCAGAACCACATGCTGTTCTGGCCCCGGAACACGAGGTGCACCATGCTGTCCCCAAAACTGAATGTGGTAGCGCACATCTGTAATCTCATCACTGGGGATGCTGAGACAGGAGGATCATGACAAGTTTGAGCTGTGTAGCAAATAAATAAATAAATAAATAAATAGATAGATAGATAAGTAAATAAATAAATAAACAAACTGTCTCAGTTACTCTTCTCTCTTTTCTGGGACACATAAATGAAGGAAGCAAAGGCTTATTTATTTAAGGAAAGAAAAGTTTATTTAGCTTACAGTTAGTGGAAGTTTCAATCTGTACTCGGCTGGTTCCAAGGCAGAGTGGCACATGGCACAGAGTAGCCATTCATGGTGGCAGCAAAGAGCAAGAGCACGAAGGAAGTGGCAGCAGCCCAAGCAGCTAGCTGGCCTCTCTCTCTTTTTTTTTTATATATGTTATGGCCAGCTCAGCCTGCCCTGGGGGTGAGGCTGGTGCAGCATGTGGTGCTGGGAATCAAACCGTGGTCCCCGTGGTTGCCTAAGCTTGTGAAAGCAGGTGCTTTAGACCACTGAGCCATCTCGCTAGCCTCTCTCTCCTTATATGTATTGCAAATTATCTGCTCCATGGCACTCACACCCATAATCCCAAACTTAGATCAAGAATCAATCACTAACTCCAGAAGCTGCCCCACAACTGCATGAGGCTTTGGGGGGACACCTAGACACAAACCATAACATGCACCACGTGAATAAATAAATAAATCTTTTTTAAAAAAAGATCTAGGGCCAGGGAGATAGCTCAAGGGCACCAAGTGCTTGCCTGGCAAGTGCAAGGTCCTGAGTTTGATCCCCTGTTCCGGGGGAAAAAAAAAAAAGATCTAAACTATAGGAGGGATTCTCTAGCACAGTAGCCTGTTTACTCTAAGGTGAATGAAATTCAGCCAGTTAGCAAGCCCGATCAAATGTCCTTAACACATTTTCTAGTGATTCATTCTTAAATGTGAAAGCAAAGAATCACCAACCATTTAGGAAAAGCTTAGAATATGCAAAGGAAAGAAATGCAAAGCAAGCCAAAGGCTGAACCACAATTATGCTCTGGAGAGGAAGAGATGATAGAGAAGGGATTGTGTAACTGAGTGAAATCCTCAACTGTCCTACGAATAAGCCAGCAGATAGTATCTGAAAATGATAGATAAAGAAATAAAACCATCAGGAGATTTTTTAGAGGTACAGAGATAAACTTCACAAATAAAGCATTAGAGAAGTAGATAAAAGTAGGTGAGACACATGAAATTGATAGTATTTCCTGTTTTTAACCATGTGCAACTTTTTTTTTTTAAATTTTATTTATTTATTTATTTGTTTGCTTGTTGTGTTTGTTTGTTTCTTTATTTATTCATTTTGTGGCTGGCTCAGGCTGCCCTGGTGGTGGTGCTGGCGCAGCATGTGGTGCCGGGGATCGAACTGCAGTCCCCGCAGTTGCCTGAGCCCTCCTAAGCAGGCGCTTTAGACCACTGAACCATCTCGCCGGCCCCCATGTGCAACTTTTACTTTAAGAAAAGAAATAAAGGGGACTGGGGAGATGGCTCAGTAGAATAAGTGCTTGCCTGGCAAGCACAGGGTCCTAAATTCAATCCCTAGTACAAAAAAAAAAAAAAAAAAAAAAAATTATTTAGAAGTAGAAAAATGAAATACTCGAGGACAGGCTTTACTACTCATCAACAGGCCTAGCAGGTGCATGAGCAGAAGGGAAGAACCTGGTGGGTGTCTATGAGAAAGGGTCCCTGGGCAATTCTGATGAGCCCCACTCAGGCCGCAGTGCTCTAGGTCACAAGGCAGGATGGTCCTTCCCCTGGGGTGATTGTAAAACGGATTCCTGGTCAGTTCTAGATTCCTTGGAGTGCCATGATGTCCTTTCAGAAATGAGTATTTTGAAGAAGATGAATTATAAATAATGGGAGGGCATCCATTCAAGAATGATAAATCTTCATCAGGAAAATATCCCAGGGCTGGGATGTAGCTCCATGGCACAGCACCTGCCTAGCAAGTGTTAGGTCCTGAGTTCAATTCCTGGTAACCCCCCACCACTACCACCCAAAAAAAAAAAAAAATTCCCAATTGACTGTCTTGGAGAGAGGCATATAGTCATGACTTAGTTTGTAAACCATCAAGCACTCATGGAATGGGAAAAAAAAAAAAAAAAAAAAGAAGAGTAAAAAAACTTTTTTTGTTTTTGCTGAACCAGGGATTGAACTCAGGACCTTGCACTTGCCAGTCAAGCGTTTATTCTACTGAGCTATCTCCCCAGCCCTAAAAAAGCTTTTTTTTGAGACAGGGTGTCACTGTGTAGTTCAAGCTAGCCCTAAACTCACCATGCGACCTAAGGTGGCCCTGAAGTAGCAGTGATACTCCTGCCTCAGCCTCCTGAATACTAGGATTATAGGTGTGTACCACAATGCCCGGCTACACAAGTTAATAAAATTCTTCTAGCTTTCCTGAAGCCTAAATTATATCATCAAAGAACTGGCGCCAAAACAAAAAGGAAGGAACTCCTTGTGGAATTTTATTTCCTAATCTCAACACCTAAGATGTTCCTGTATAAAAATCTTTGCCTGGCTAGCTCGTCATCATTTGTATCTCAGCTCATAAATGAGTGGTTATTGAGCAACATCCAGTGCGAGGCACTGTGCTCGTGACTAGAGACACTACAGAACACTTACTCTTAGGAAAGGGGGAGGGAAGCCATAGGCCACAAGAAACTGAGTAAATCACCCTGGGTGAGATTTGCTATGAAGCAGACTCTGAAATGTGTCAAAGACAAAAAGTAAGTCCACGGAAAATCACCAAAGGGCCAGGTGCGGTGGTGCGCGCCTGTAATCCCAGCACTTGGGAGACTGAGGCAGGAGGATCAGTGCGAGTTTGAGACCAGCGTGGGCTGCAAAAGTGAGCTCAATGGGGTCAGGGAGATAGCTCCGTGGCACAAGTGCCTGCCTGGCAAGTGCAAGGTTGTGAGTTTGAACCCCGGTCCTACACACAAAAAAAAAGAACAAAAGTGAGCTCAAGGCCAGCCTGAACTGCATAGAGAAATTCTATCTCGGAAAAAAAATAAAATAAAATAAAGAAAAAGAAAATTCACTGAAGACTTTATTCATATATCTGACACCAGAGAATGTACCTGCCATTGTCACATTTGCATCACATTTGATATAAAAGTGAGAAAAAGTACATTTATTTATTTTTTGTCTTTTTTTTTTTTTTTCTTTCCCTACAGGGTCTCACTACACAACTCATAGTGATCCACCTGTTTCCTGCCTCCCAAGTGCTGGGATTACAGGCACGCGCCACCGTGCCGGGACTCCATCGCTTGCTCAGCATGCTCGAGAGCTAGGCTGGCGCAGCAGGCGGAGCCAGGAACCGAAACCGGGTCCCTGAGCTTCCCTAAGCAAGGGCTTAATCCACTGAGCTATACCGCTGGCCCTAAAAGTACGTTTTATAAGAGTAAGAAGAAGGAAATACTGAGACTACCTTTCGTTGGTAAGTGCCTAGTGTGGTTGGGAGGTTTTTTTGTTTGTTTTTGTGGTACTGGGGATTGAACTCAGGACCCTGTGCTTGCCAGGCAAGCGCTTATTCTACTGAGCTATTTCTCTGGCCCCTGTGGTTGGCAGTTTTGGAAGTGGGGAAACTTTCTAGTTGATCCTCAGGCATATTTAGCGGTCCTTGGTTAGAGGCAATTGGGGACATTTCGAAAGAGGAAGGATTGTTCAACACAGAGGGCATTGGGCTTTGTGTGGCCGGTTATTTCCTGGAACAAGCGAAGGTGGATGGCGCACTTTTTCCACTTCAGCTGTCCTCACTGGAGGCACTGGGGAGCGGGTGTGCCTCCAGGCCACGTGGTGTCCCCAGTGGAGGTTAGCAGGCCAGCTGTTCCTTAACGACTGCTGGAGGACAGCAGCAAGCAAGTGTAAAGAAAGGAAGAAACTCAGCTACCAAGTAAAGACCTTTACCAGCTCTGGAGCACTCTAGTGCTAGAATGGTCCTTCGTGGCTGCCTTGAGACGAAATGAGATGACCAGGTCTCCACACTCCTAAATAATCAGTCGTTGCATGTGCCCAAATCAAGTTGGGCCATTGACAAAAAGAGCTTCTGGCTCCTTCTTCATTTGCAAATGCAGAGAAACCTTGCATGTTTGTCTGAGAAGAGACAAGATGTAATTGGGGAATTTTGAGCCATAAAGTACCATTACTTTACAGGGGGTACGATCTCACATGCTTTTAAAGGATCACCTTGGCTACACTATAGACAATTCTCTGTTCAGGATGCAAGGGTGGAAGTTGGAGGCTGTTGAAACACTAACTGAAGGAAAACAAGAGGACAGGAATATGAACTGGGAGGGAGTAGCCAGGTAATGAGGACAGAATTCATTCTGGATACACTTAAGGAGAGCCAAGAGGATTTGCTATGAATTAGATGTGGCATGTGAGCAGAAGATAGACCTCAGGAGCTGGGGAGATAGCTCAGTAGCATAAGCACTTGCCAGGCAAGTACAAGGTTTCAAGTTTGATCCCCAGTACCGCCAAAAAAAAAAAGTTTTTTTAAAAAAAGAAGACCGATGTCAAGGAAGACAATGTTTTTGGTGTGAACAAGTATGCGGCCTTGCTTTTTTTTTTTTGAACATGGAAACTACTGAAAGGAGACTTGAGACGGGAAGAGACATATTGAATTGGACATAGATATTTGATATTCAAATGGAGGTCTTGAATAGGCAGGTGGATATATAATTTGGAAGTTCAGGGACGAGGTTATGTTTAGAGAAGAAAATATAGGAGTTTTTAGCCTATAGATGCTACTGGGAAAGTATCAATAATGATTCTCCTTTATTGATCAGTTTTCAAAATGATGAGTTAAGTGCCCTGGCATTATCTCATGGTGACTAATAATTTGTCTAAATATCTCTTGTTATGAACTCATGAATTTAAATACATACAATTTGGAGCCAGGCCGTGGTGGCGCATGCCTGTAATCCCAGCACTTGGGAGGTTGAGGCAGGAGAATCGGCACGAGTTCAAGACCAGCCTGGGCTACAAAAGTGAGCTCAAGGCCAGCCTGAACTGCATAGTGAACACTATCTCAGAAAGAAAGAAAGAAAGAAAGAAAGAAAGAAAGAAAGAAAGAAAGAATAAATAGATTGATTAATTAAAAAATTTGGGCTGGGGATGTAGCTGAGCGCGAGAGTACTTTCCCTAGTGTTTCCATCCTGCATAATTATAATCCCCACTGATGCTCAGATCTCGGGTGAGTGAGAGTTCCTCTAGGTTGGTACCTGGATTCTTCTGACACTTTCCCAGCACTTTTTGGTAATGTCCTTCTGTCCTAGCATAACAAGACATTTCTAGCTTATCATGCACATGTTCTACACCAAACTTGGAATCACCTATTTTTCTTTGAGGAAGCCTGATCTTTTTTTAGCGTGACAAAATATTTGAACACTATAATTTTGACATCCTTCACTACTGGAGTGTCGTTTTATGTCCTTTCAGCATCAGAGCTTGGAAACATTTTTTTTCTACAAAGATAAAATGCATCATGAGTTCCCACATAATACTTTTCCAAATTCAGGGTATAGAGTTTTGTTTAACTTCTTTGATTTCAACCTTTTTCTATGTTTGTTTTCTCAACCTGTATCTCTATTTATTCATTCTGAAAGTTACATAAAGTTTAGGTTCACAATTGGAACCCCACCGCTACTACTGACATGATTACTGAAGGGAGTTGAAGATGTTTTTGGCTTTCCTTTTGCCTGTACAATGTACCCCACTAGGAATGTGTAGACAAATTTCTGTATTTAAAATAACTGACAATAATCATCCTCCATGGGGTTATTTATTCAATTTGATAATCAATTCATGTACATTTTTGTTTTTAGGGTCTGTTTTTATAAATTTAATTTTGTTTCCTAATTAGCCAGGGCAGGTGGTTTTGAAATCAATTATATAAAACAAGATAAAATCAGAGCCCAGCATTCATCCTCAGCTTTCTGTTCCCTCTCCTTCTCTATAGGCAATGTTAGAAAATGCCGTGTTTGTCCTTCCAGTAGAATATAAATAAGTATATACTCAGAGACAAAGCTCTGGTTCTCACGTTGCTGCACATGTTGCAAATGGAAAAGATGGTGTTTCTCTTTGGAGCATAAGACAGATGTGTTTACTCTCCACTGTAAGAGCCTTGGGTTCATAAGCATAGGGTTCCTTTCCTGCAGTGCAACCCCCTGCAGGTGACCCTTTGAGTACCACCCTTTGGGAACTGGAGCATGGAGAATGGGCTCAAATGCTGATATTCTGATTACTGCCCTTCTTGGGAAGAATCTGCTTCCTTTGTCTGTAACTCGAGGACCTTTTGTCTTCTACCAGAATCCATAAAAGTATGATATTCTAGCTTGTTAGACTATAATAAGTAGGATAAAAAATCTCAGATCCTTCACAGGTCTTGACAGTGTGTGTGTGTGTGTGTGTGTGTGTGTGTGTGTGTCTATGTGTGTTCTACTTTATCCATTCCTTAGAGAACTGGTAGGGTTCTGTATGTGCTTCACTTATTTAAAGTACAGATCAGGGCTGGGGATGTTGCTCCCAATACAGTGCTTGCCAGTGAGGCCCTGGTTTCAACCCATACTACTGTGATTAAATAAAAAAAAAAAAAATGCAGAACATATCAAAAAGAAGTTCAAGGGTTAGGGATGGTTGGGGCAATAGCATAGCGGCACAATACTGAGGTCAGGAGTTCAGTTCCCTGTACCTCCTCTCCCCCAAAAGAAAAGAGCCCTGGGGCTCTCTAATAGTTGCAAATTGGAAAGATAAAAAGAAATCATGGGCTGGAGAGACGGTTCAGCTGTCTAAAGTGCCTGCTTAGGCAAGTTTAGGCAACCACAGTTACCGCTGGTTCAATCCCCAGCACCCCATGCTGCACCAGCCCCACCCCCAGGGCAGGCTGAGCTGGCCATAATAATTAAAAAAAAAAAAAAAAAAAAACCAGAAAAAAAGAAATCATGGGCCTGGGAAATAGCTTAGTAGAATAAGTGCTTCTCTGGTAAGTGCAAGGACCTGACTTGAATTCCCTGTCTGAAAAAAAAAAAAAAGAAAGAAATAAAAAGAAAAGAAATCATCTGCAAGAAGGTGCAGGGGCCAGGGGTGTGATCCCCAGGGCCCACTGTGCTGACTCCACCCCTGGGGCTCGCTAGGCTGGCAGTTGAGACTGAGCCTGGTGGTGTGCGCCTGTAATCCCAGATTTTGGGAGGCTGTAAATAAGCCGATCACTATGAGTCCAATCTAGTAGTGAGACCCTGAACACCCTGTAGACCCTTCCCTAAAAATACCAAAAAGAAATCATGATAAACACTGAGAAGCACTCAGTGAGATTGGAAAGAATATAAAACACTAATTATGTCAATTCTGTAGTCTTTTTAGCTAACTTCTCCAAAAAATTTTATCTAAAGTAGCAGCCTACCCCAACCCAGTCACTGTGTTTTTATCACTTGTTTTAAACACTTGATAGCATTTTAACCATGTGAAGTTGTTTATTTAACTGTCACATTATTGAATTACTTCCTTCATCAGAGCAGAGAGCTTCTCTAAAATGCCTCTCCCCAGCAACTAAAACAGAGCCTAACGTAGGGTAGGCATTCAACAAACATTAGTGAAATGAGCAGATGAAAGCATTCATGTATGCGTACATGCATGAGTGAATGAACGCTTTCTGAAGAAAATTCACTTGGACAAATACCTAGATGAGTCATTCCATTATTAGGTTTTTACATGTATCCTGTAGAAATAGGCTAATTTATAGTGACAATCCAGCACAAAATAAATTTAACAAAATTTGAGAGGCTGGGGAGATGTCTCAGTAGAATAAGTGCTTGCCTGGCAAGTGCAAGGGCCTGAGTTCAATCCCCAGTTCTGAAAAAAAAAAATTGATAATGCATATCTTAAAGAACTTAAGGTTTGAGCAAATTTCATTAGAGATCATAGACCTTTTTTTTTCTTTTTTTCCCCAGTACTGGAGTTGGAACCCAGGACCTTCTCACTCAAATTTTTAAATTTGAGACAAGATCTCACTGTCTGAACTGTCCAGGTTGGGCTTAAACCTGTGGTCCCCCTGCCTTAATCTCTAAAACTACTGGGATTACCCTTATTATGCCTGATGCTAGGCCTCTTATTTATGATAGAAAATAGGAACTTTAAAGATTGAGAGAGGGAAAATTGTGTGTGTGTGTTAAATTTTTTTTAAACTTTATTTTTATTCATGTTATAGCTGGCTCAGCCTGCCCTGGGGGTGGGGCTGGTGCAGCATGTGGTGCCGGAGATCGAACCCCAGTCCCTGTGGTTGCCTAAGCAGGCACTTTAGACTGCTGAACTATCTCACCAGCCCCGTGTGTGTGTTAAATTAAGTTTTTTATTATTATTATTATTTCTTAGGGAAGGGTCTACAGGGTGTTCAGGGTTTCACTACTAGATCGAACTCATAGTGATCCACCTGTTTACAGCCTCCCAAGAGCTAGGATTACAGGCATGTGCCATCATGCCCAGTCTCAAAATTTTAAAAAATATTAAAAGGATAATTACAAATATGTAAATACATGGGAAAATCCCAGAACAAATTATGAGCCAATGAATTTTCCAACACTTAAACAAGCAAAAGTTAGTGTGCATCTGGGGCTGGCAAGATGGTTCAGTGGTCTAAAGCACCTGCTTAGGAGGGCTCAGGCAACTTCAGGGACTGCAGTTCGATCCCTGGCACCACTTGCTGAGCCAGCCCCACCACCAGGGCAGGCAGAGCCAGCCATAAAAAATTTAAAAAAAAGTGTGCTGATCCTAGGGAAGCAATAGATGAAATCCATTCAGACTTCCTTAAGGTTTTCATGTCCTCCAGTAAGCTTTCCTAATCAAAAACCTAGACAAAGAACGTCTACATCTCCTGTGTCCAGGAAGACCTGCCTACTTGCCAGAAGTGTAGCAGGAGCCCAATCATGTTTATTACTAATATTTAGGGATAGTGGAAGCCTGGAGAAAGAGTAGTGTAGAAATGATGAGATCACAGGGAAAAGGTACACATAGCAAAGCCAGGCAAAAGGAAAGGCATTATAATATCGTGGTACAGGAGCTACTCAGCATCTACACCCAGGAAAGAACGCAGTTTACACCACATGGTGCTTGACAGATACAGTGGATGGTCTTGGCCTAGATGTGGGGCTTTGATAGTAGAGCTTATCAGGCGAAATAATTTTTTTTTTTTTGTATTATGGCCGGCTCAGCCTGCCCTGAGGGTGGGGCTGGCACACCATGTGGTGCCAGGGATTGAACTGCGGTCCCTGTGCTTGTCTAAGCTTTCCTAAACAGGTGCTTTAGACTGCTGAACCATCTTGCCAGCCCCTGGGTGAAATAAATTAATATCATAGCTGAGATATCTCTTCAAATCATGCTACCTTTAAGCATTATCTTTTCTTGTAAAGGGTAAAATTAGCATCTTCTAAAACAAGAAAAATGCACAAAAAATCAGAGCTATATTACTAATATATTACTAATATAGCTCAGTGTTAACAAAAAACCCCCACAAACTTTGGTGTGAGATAATACTGGGTCAAAATTTAGACTGTTCTTGATAGAACTATGGGACCCTTATATTGTCTGACCTCCAATTCCCACAGTAATAAAATAGGAACAGTAACATTTAATTGGAAGGTTATTGTGAAGATTAAAGAAACTTTAATTTTCTACTTTGGGGAAGTATGAAAGACTGGATAGCTCAATAAACCTTTCTATAATGAACCATCTAGAAATCATGGGTAAAATACAAGCTCCCAAGAAAATAAAACAAACCACTGGGATCCAAAAAAAAACAGAAAATAGAAACCAAAGTGATAGGCAAACCCAAGAGAAACTTGTTCCCTGTGTTACGAATGGCAAGCTGGTCTTTAATGTTCACAGAAGGACGTTTCTTTTCTTTAGGAAAGGCCCCACCTTCTACTACTCCTGCATTTAGGATTAACTTTCAACAGGAATTTTGGTAGGGAGAAAACAATGAAACCATAGCAGCTTCCAAATTCCAAGGGGTTTAATTTAACCTGGCCCTGGGGTCGTTAACACCTTACTGCTTGATAGAAGATAACGGAAACTCTTTCGGGAGGAATTTGATCCTCAAACCAGACTCATCAGGGTTTTGGCACATGAAGTCCATCCAGACAGAAGCCAATATAAAATTAGAAAACACCGAAGAAAGAAGACACTATAACTACGATCAAGAGAATTGAAATCAGTAGAAATGCACACTCTTG
>PVKN010016893.1:0-17634 GCA_004027915.1 Capromys pilorides | reverse complement strand
TTATTATGGCTGGCTCAGACTGTCCTAGGGATGGGGCTGGCGCAGGATGTGGTGCCAGGGATCAAACTGTGGCCCCCGTGGTTACCTAGGCTTGCCTAAGCAGGTGCTTTAGACCTCTGAGCCATCTCGCTGGCCCCTCAAACCATTCTTTTTATACCTCTCCCAGCTTTTTATCTTAACTGAAACTTGCTGCCCTTAAAAAGCAATGTCCTAAACAGTCTTCCCAAGTGGTCTCTCACTCATCCAAACTTCAGGGTTGGCAAGTGGGCTCTGCAGGCCTCTGTTTTGTCACTGTCCTATAAACACTCTAATCAGCTGAGGGTTAGGCCGTCCTGCCCATCTTTCTCTTCTCTCCTTGCCACTGTTATCCAGCCCCAAATATCTTGGAATGACATGGACAGACATTTCCACCCATTTGTTAATCACAGCTTTTCTTTTCATTCCCAAGCCCGATCCTAAGTCTGAGAAGCTCGATGTCCTGGTGACCCATTCAGGGCCCAAACTTTCAAGCCCTTCTCAATTCCAAAGGTGACGACACTGTTACACCTGGGAATCAGAACAGGACGTCCTAGTGTAGTTATCCTGGCTGTAGACACTGCTTAGTCATAGTTCATGTCATACCTGTTCAGCAAGCTGTGATTACCCTTTTCCTTTTTTAGCGGATATAAAATGTATTTCCCCTTTTTATTAATCAAGCTTACTGCTATATTTCAGGTATGCATAATGATCACATCTTATCCACCTAGCCACCCTTTAACTCCTTTGCCCACTTTATTTGCTTCCCTACTTTGCCTCTTTTCTCATATTGTTTTATTTTTCTGACATTCACACAATGCTGCTATCACGTGTGCAGAATCTCTCCTTCCAGCTGCAGCTCCCTTCCTTGCAGATTTCCCACTCGTTTGTTTGCTCCATACCAATTCTTTGACCTCATGCCCCCCTTCAGTCCTTTGGCTCCTCTGTGTTTTCCTGATACTTCCTGTCCCCTCCTGTCATTGTCTCCTCCATCCCAGCCCTGAACCCACGGCTAATCAGTTCAACCACACTACTGAGTTGCCCTCAAATAGCCTGCAGATCTTCCGACACACCTCACTGGAAAAAGCCCAAACCCACAGCCTGCCTTCTCAGCCACAGAAGAGAAATCATAACATCGTGAACAGATTCGATGTTACTTAAAATGTATCAGCTTTAAGCTGAGCAAGACCTTTAATGTTGCTTGCAAATCTTCGTATTCATCCTACTTCGGCTCTCTTCTCCACTCTCCATAGCAACTAGTAAAACCTCCAACCCATTCAAACCTCTCATAAACTTCCTCCCTTCTAGTGCCCAGAAAATAATTTTGCCTTCTGCCACAGAAACAGAGGAGGAACTATGACATGGAAGATCTCCCAGTTCCCCCCACACCAAGCCTATCGACACCCTGTCGATTTTGTTATCATTGTTCCAATCTCCAAAGGGTGCAGAACCTTTCTTGCTATCTTGGACTAAAAAGCGTACCAGAATTTAGACCCCACATGGGCCAACCTTCCAACAAGACTTCTAGGCTTCAAGCTGTAGCAGCAGCAATCTCTCCCTTCATCTGCATACATCGACCCTACTACTGTGTCAGCAGCTTCCTTCTCTCGGCAGCCCCTACGTGGATCTCCTCCAGCCCCCACCCTATCTCACTCATCTTCTTACAACCAGTCTTCCTCAATGAAATGCTTGGATCCACTGTTCTATTTCTTCATCTCCCATTTAATCTTGAACCATTTAGACTCTGACAGCCATCTACACACTAAAATATCTATGACCCATAGCAGAAATCCTTTCATTGCTATACCCAAAAGAGACTTTGCATCCCGTGTCTTAAGTATATTTGCCATTAGACCCTGGTAAAGAGTGTACTGCCTACACGATTTCCATGGGTTGTAGCTGTAGCTTACTGGGAGAGTGCTTAACTAGCATGGAACCTGGATCCAGTTCTGAGCCTGGCAAGGGGAGTAGGCTTATCACTATAAACTTGTTTTCTTGCTCTAAATATTCAACTTCAGTCTTTACCTCCTTTTCCTATTTCTTATGGAATTTTAATGTTGGAGGGTTTTTTTTTTAATCTGTCTTCCCTGATCTTTGTTTTCCTCTTATGTTGTGTGCTTTTCTCCGATATTACCACCTACTCCCAAATTGCAGTTGTTGTTTACAACTCCAAAACACTGCTTCCCTTAGACACTCCATAGAGCTTCAGATTCACATATCAGAACTGGAATTGAGGCATTTTAATGAAAGCCGCCAAAATCTCAATACAACAAGAATTTGACTCTCCAAACCCTCTTCATTTCCAAAAGGACTTAAACTTCCTCTGCATTCTAGATTCATCATTCCATTCACTGGAAGTACGGGCACCACCTTAGGCTCCTCTCTCCTCAGGCCTCTCAGCAAGTAACGCTCACTGACTCTTCCTCCTGATTACCATTCAGAGCTTTCCATTTATTCACATTCGCATTCCCATCACTACTATCTGCATTTAGGCTACGCATTCTCAGGAGCTTCATAAATTCTCTCCAGAAATCCCAGGCTCCCAACCCAAAACCACTCCCCAGCCTGAGACCTGGGACACTTTCTGCAGAGCACATCTGACAGTGTCACTCCACTAACTGAAAACTATCCATGGCCCTTCTATACTCTCAGACAAAAAGATCTACTCAGCATAGGATGCCCTATAGTTGGGGTGTGGTGCGTAAGTCCCCACAGGGTTCACTGTGATTAAAGACATAGGAGAATGGTGCTATTCGGAGGGGATGAACCTTTCCAGGGGTGGAGCCAAGGGGTAGGTCCTTAGGTCACTGTGCTCTTAGGAAGGATTATGGAAAGCCAGGGTCTGTCTGTCTCCCACCCTTTCCTGGTTCCAGACATGACTGCTTGCTCACCCTGTGCTCCAGCCATTGCCAGCTGCCATTCACTAAGGTTTCCTGCCACATGCAGGCCAATAGAGTCATCACACCTCTTACCTTCCAAAGCTAGGAGTTAAACAAATATTGTCTTTTGTAAGTTAGTTGCTTTGGGCGTTTCACTATCTTGGCCTTTCCAGCTCTCTGTTCTTCTAGCTTTGAGAGTTTAGAATGGCCAGCACCTTGGCAACTTACACAGTCCACAATTCGAGATGCTAAACAATCTGACCACTTCTTACCTTTTCACCTCTTCTCTTGATAACCCAACTCCCTCCCTACCTGCTCCTCTCAGTGTGGGTCTCAGCTCAGTGTGTTGCATACGCAATCCCATGCATTTTACCTTGCTGGTTTTGACCTCTGTTGTTTAATTGCAAAAGCTATACGTAATACTTCGTTGATGCTATTTCATCTTACTGTATGTTCGTGCACATATACATGCATCTATCTAGCCACCATTCATCCTTTAAATCTCAGTGAACTTACTGTTTCTCCATAAAGCCTTCCCAACTAGCTAAGACAGGGTCTTTCTGCCTGCTTCTACAACATCTAGGGGTTGCCTCTCTCTTGGAGAATTTAAATTGCCTAAGGACTTATTTTTCTTCCTTCGCTAGACTGTGTGTCTTGTGAGGGCCAGGTCAGTGATAGTGGGATTTTTAAAAATCACATGTCATTTTGCTGGCATAGTGCCTCATCCCTGGCACATGCAGTACTTAACAAATGTTCACTGGACTTAACTAAATAGCCGTATGACATTGTTAAGTTTCAGATAACCATTTTCCTTCTAGAAGATCATATTTTGAGATAATGATAAGGTACATATGAGACATTAAACATGCTCTTATCATTTATAAGCACAAATATTTCGGTGGATAAAGCAAAAAAAGGAAATAAAATCAAGTTCTAAAACAACTGCAACTGGCAATTACGTATTTAAAAGTACCAAGATAAGTACACTTTTGAACAGTCTAATTGAGAAAACTTTTTAAATAGTTGTCAGAGTTGTTTGGTGTTGGGAGAAAGCAAAATTTTGAAACATCATTGATAAGAATGCAAAATAGTGCATTGTTTAGGTAGTATTCTATTAAAAACTGTGTTCATCTTAAAATTTTAAAAATTCCTTAAGTTAGAAGTTCTACCTTAAGCCTGGGGAGATAGCTCTGAAGCATAAGCATACTACAGAGACATTTATGTCAGTTATCTGCTGTCACCAAATCAAATTAATCTGTGTCCAAAAGAATTGTGATAAAATAATTTTCAATCATTAAGAGGATATAAGGTGTATCTATACACTTATGCATATAAATGAAAAAAGAATAAGTGGATATGATGTATATATAAACATATGCATATATGCATACTCATATTTGTACATATATAAAAGACTAGAAAGTTTTATAATAAAATGGCATGTGGTAATTAATGTCTCTGTTTCGTAGAGATGCTGGCCATTCTCAGTTGGGTTTACTTTGGTTTTTTGTTTCTCGGTGTATTTCAGAGGCACAAGATAAAAGACTTTGAAGAATCATAATCAAAAAGTAAGACTTCCAAAAACGACTCACTTTTTACTATAAACTACTCTGGCTTGACATTAAAGGATCCACAATATTGATATAATGTCCTCACCATATTTATTTATATAAAAATCCTCTTTAAAGGAGCAAACTCTGGTCACATTTGCTTGCCAGTTGTTCATCTATACATCCAATTACTTGAATAGTTAAGAGATATGTATCAATTTGAAAAAACTTCTAAATCCCCAAATTCAAGTTCAGGACAGTTCATATAGCATGCAAGGCCACTGGGTGCCTACTTAGGGCCAGGCTCTACAGAAATCAAAGTCCAGGGTTACTAGCTACCTTCACACCTACAAATACTTCTTGAAATATTTCTAGCAAACCAAACATGCTTCTAGTCAGGTTACGGGTTTGCTGTCCCTTTCACAAAGCTGTGTTCTTTGAGCTGGCTTCCCAAATAGGGGAACCTATTGACACTCACCTTTCTCTCTCTCTCTCTCTCTCTCTCTCTCTCTCTCTCTCTCTCTCTCTCTCTCTCCTCTCTCTCTTGCTCTCTCTCTTTCTCTCCTCCTCTCTCAGTCTTCCTGTCTTTCTCTCTCTGTCTGTCTCTCTATCTCACTCTTTGTCTCTCTGCCTCTCCCTCTCTCTCATTTTCTCTCTTTCTTTCTTCTGCTCTCTTGTTCTCTGTCTCTCTCTCTCTCCTGGTCTGTCTGTCTGTCTGTATCTCTGTCTGTCTCTCTCTCTTACTTCCTCTCTCTCACTCTCTTGCTCTCTCTCTCTCTCTCTCTCTCTCTCTCTCTCTCTTGCTCTCACTCTCTGGATCTCTCACTCTCTCTCTCTGGCTCTATGGCTTGAACGGCCACTTTCCAGGTAGCTTGCTGTGAGGCAGGTTCAATCTGTCTTCAGAAGCAAGGCAATCCAACTGTGCTTGTCACTGAGTGAAACTCATTTCTCACACCCCCCCCCCTTCGTGCTACTGAGCAGTAAACTAGTGCAGTACTAGACAGAACTAAAATCACTTGTTTTTCTAGACCTACAGACAAGAAGAAGCAGTCTTAAAAGTGAAATTTTTCAGAACCCAAGGTGGTCTGTGACTAAGACACAAAGAACGGCATCTTGCGCCCCCAGGGCAGGCTGCACAGTTTGATGAATGCTCATGAGTTGGATAAAGGAGGACACTGGCCATCCACACTTCTCATCAGCCTGGGCTCTTTGGACACCATGCCGGGGAGGAACCTCCCTCTCCTAGACCACTCCATCCATCTTTCAGGAACAAGAAAGGAAAGGGTCAGCTCAGGGCTCAGAGCCTCCCTGCCAGACAGACCCACACTCCCAGTTCTGCTTCACATCTTTCCAGGAGAGCAGCTCTGCTGGCACATGGCCATGGCCTTGGGCTCCGTGGCTCCCTTGTGAGTGTATGTAACCCCAGCCCAACCCGCCTGAACCCACTGTAACCCCCGCTGGCTGCTGAGGAAGGCCCAAAGCCCATTGTTGTGTCTTTCACAGCCTTCCCTTCCCCCATACTCTCTGGGAAGATCACAACGTTATATAACATAACTAGTGTTCTGAAGCTTGTCTGCACACCGACAGCCTCCCAGGCCCGAGAGCGGAAGGGATCTCCCTATAAGTATACTCACAGGCCACCTAACAGAGCTGCCGTAGGGGCCTGGCGGGGAGCCTGCCCCACTCCCGCTGCCAAATCTAGCTCCCCTTTATCTTTCCTTTCGTGCCACTTTCTTTTCATTTAAGGTTAATGCTCCTGGGCTTTTTGAAACAGGTGACTCTAGCCATGCTAATAAAGCAAGGTGTGATAGCATCTTCTACGACTTCAGATGTCAGACACTTGGAAAAAAAAAAAAAAAAAAAAAGAGGGAAGGTACTTTCAAATGACCACATCCTCTTAATAACATTCCAGAGGAGAGACTGCTTATCTTGATTTTATTTTTTTCACTCTCCTTTCATCTGTGCTTCTAAAAATATAGCTTAGAGAAAGATCACCCATGAAGCACTTACCAGAGAGGCATTACTGACATTTAGTAGGAGCCAGCTAGAGCCCAGGTGACTCAGGGCAAGGACTCCAGGGAGGGGGAGTGACAATGGCACCCCAGGAGAATGCACTCCATGCTCTGGACACCCAGGCAGAAGTCATAAATGCAGGCTCAGATCCAAACCTTAAAGCAGTGCAGACAAAGGATTGCCCCAAGTTTACCTCAGTGCTTGCTCTGAAGTAAGCCAACCGAGCAAGATGCCCAGGGCAGCCAAGAGAGACAATGTTGAGCTTATTTAGAAAATCAAATTGTTTTTAGTCTCTAAAGAGACTCTGATTGTTTTATTTTCTTATTGACAAACAGCAGTATGATATTTGTCATTTTGATGTGGATACCAACCATCCTTTTCTTCCCTTCATGTTTGCAGTGAATGTGTTTTTTAAATGTATCTTAAAGGACATAAAAACTTGAATATTTAACATGACAGATAACCTAATAAGAGACTCAGATTTAAAATGGGTCATTCCTCCCTGGCCTTAAATGTTTTAACCTTAAATTTCTATCAGCCAACATGATAGTATCTCCCTCTACATGAACGTCAGACTTCCCCAGGGCCTCCTTATTGGCCAGTGTCGCAGGGAGCCTGATTTAGGGACCTCTTGTGCTTCGACGCAGGTGCAGGCTCCACCTCCTCTTAGTGACCTGTCACCCCGGCACCTTCCCTAACTGACTTCCGGGAGCAGAATCCCTGCTGGAGTTTATGAGTTCAGAGTCTGGAAGCAATAGCAGTCGTGCACTTCTGGCAAGCTGGGTAGATTAAGTGGTCAGGTAGCATTTGAGCCCTAAACCATCTGGATGCAGGTACACAGCTAAAGACGGAATTAAACATCCAAGGACCTCTCGTGCCAGAAGCCCAATTACCAGTTCCCAGGCCACAACCAGTAGCATTTTCACTTTCTACATAGAAAGATGGGGCCTAAAGAGACTTCCAGACCAGACTTCAGGACAGATGTTAGGAATTAAAAAACTAGGAACAGCAATCTTTTTTTGTTAGTAGAGGTTCAACCCCACAAAAGGAATCATGGGACACACATCAAAATGCAGCATCTTGCTCGGTTGGCTTACTTCAGAGCAAGCACTGAGGTAAGCTTGGGGCCATCCTTTGTCTGCATTGCTTTAAGGTTTGGATCTGAGCCTGCATTTATGACTTCTGCCTGGGTGTCCAGAGCGTGGAGTGCATTCTCCTGGGGTGCCATTGTCACTCCCCCTCCCTGCTGACCAACAGATGGAGAAAGAGTAAGGTAGATGCGGGTGGAGCCCCAAGTCCTCTGGACAGGGATCTTGGGACAAGACAAGGTGCCTTGGTCCTTGAGTGCAGACATGTGTATGGAGCACATCAGATGAACAAGAGCAAGACTGAGGAGCAATGCAGGCTGACTGCAACCTCCAGGTCCCCCAAACTCAATGAAATACAGTGCTTGTGTGAATTATACAAGACCATCAGAGACTAATTCTGTCACATGGGGAGGGAAAAAGAGGGGCTGGCATCGGTTTACATCCTCAGGCTGAGTTTCAACCAATGGAAGGTGACTCATCTTGAGCCCAAGGTGAAAGTTAAGGTAACTGGGACCGAGCCCCAGTCCTGGGTGCCTCGCCCATGTGCAGAAGGAGCACCCTGGCTGCCCTGGGCTGAGCAGACAGCTGGCAGGAGGACAGAGCAAAGCAGGAGCCTTCCCTCTCCCTACTTCTGCTTCCTACCTTGGCAAACTGGCAAGGTGAGCAGCGAGCAATGACCTAAAACCAGTATTGACTGAGAACCTTCCAGGGCCACTTGCGAGCTGCTTGTGTATGCTAGCCACCCAAAGGACACTGAAAAGTGACATCCAGTATATGTTATGCCCATTCTAGAGATACAAAAACCAAGGCCCTGATTAACAAAGGTACTGCCCAGGTTCTTGTCTCACTCATACTTTGAGCGCAGTTCTTTCCAACTCTACAGCACACTTTTTCTGTGACATCATAATGCGTTCTGGATTCCTGCTCCTCCCCAGCTTCTGCCGCTTGCTGAGACGATGCCCAAACCTCAAGGTTCTGCCCAAGTCTCACCTCCCGTGGCAAACCGCCTCTGAGCCACCAGCCTGCGCTGCTCTCTTCCTGCTTATTACAGGAGAACAAAACTGGGCAGTCCACCGCGAGACAGACAGGAGAGGCCAAGTCAGAGATGGCACAAGGTGGTGCCAGGAAAGTGAAAGGAGAGGATCCACACACAGTTAAGATGGCCAGGGGAGAGTCAGGGCTGATCCTAAGACCTAATAGGAAATAAGACAGGACAGTAATGCTTGGTCAAAAATGCGGAAGAGAAAGAGCTGGGGTCAGTCTAGGGTTGAGATGGCAGAGCTAAGAGTGAGACTGGATGTGGTGCCTTTATACAATGGAATATTATTGGGCTATAAAGAATGATACACTAGAAGACTTCAAATATAAGTGGATGTCTCTTGAACATAAAAGTGAAATAAACAAGACCTACATGTGTAAATATCATACAGTCTCCCTAGTGTAAGAACTCAAAAAAAGAAATAAAAGTGGAAAGGCATAACACAACTGAATGGAAATTAAGGACTTAAGCATTAAACAATGAAGTGACTGCAAACAGCAAAAATAGGAAACACGGCAGGAGAAAAACCATGCACTTATATACACAGGATGAATTAGACAATTGTCATAAGAACCTCCACAAGGTTTTTCACACTGAGGTTAGCAATGGGTAACACTAAAATTATGCTTGGAATGCCTGTCATGCCAGTCTCTTAGACTTCTGCTGCTTCTAATGTAGTTTAAGTTACTGCTATACTCTCTCTCAAGTAAATGGTTGGTTTACAAGAAAACAAAAAAGGATATTAAATGAGAGTAAGAGACTAGGAAAAATGCCATAGGACTGACCTGCTACAATTTTGTGTATACTTAGATTTCTAAATCTCTGTGTAAAAATGTGTAGCTGCTTTTATCACATTAGAGAGATTTATTAGAATATCAATAATTGATGGAAAATAATAATTCCAAGTTAAGTATAAGATGTTTGATATTCAGAAAGACAACGATGTTAAGCTCAAGTACCTACGTTATAAAGTAATAGTATCATGAAGTTTCTCTCCTGGAGGGTTAAGAATGTAAGTTTATAGACCAAAAACTAGAGAAAAAGAAGGGCTACAAGGATTGCCAATATTTTGACCCTAGCCCTTCAAGGTCTGTGATTACTCAGGACATAAGAAAACCTGTGCTGTAATATCCTATGACTCAGTGGTTTCCCAAATTTTCTGTTCAAGGAGATTATGGGGCCACAAAGGAAAGGAATGATAATGTATAGTGTGCCTAAAGAGAGTCACCTAGAGAGAAAACAGTCTCTCAGGGTTTCATAGAGAGCAAACTGGTCAAGCAATGGCAGTGACTCATCCAGATTGCTGACAACAGTTCTACAAAGCACTGTACATAGTTTCAGAGTAAACCCTGAGGGGACTTGACTGACCTTGGGAGATACAAAAGTTGTATGCTTTGTTATACTTGGTTAACTTGCTGTTAGCCACTCATCAGAAATGTTTAACGACGAGGCATAAAAAGTAAAGCCAGATTAGTATGCTGAGCTGTAAAAGGCTTGAATCAGCAGCTTCCAACACTGTCAGTTCTGCCGCTAACCCACTGTGATTATGGAATATTGGACTATGTATGCAACTACTTTCTCTTAGTTCAGTGGGAAGAAATTTTTTGTATCAACAATGCTTAGAAAAATTATCATGTCTACATCCTGTGCTCTGTATAACTACCACAAGGACAACAATATGCATTGTGTCAGTTATTGGAAATGTACTACTAACCTGTTTTGAAAATGTCACATTGTTATTTCTTATTAAAAGTAATAAAAATTATAGATAGATAGATAGATAGATAGATAGACAGACAGACAGATAGATAGATAGAAAAAACAAATGCCCTTTGGATAATCTAGAATCTGCTGCCACAGGGGAGCTTGAGCCCATCCTTAGTGCAAGGCCATCAGAGCCCAGAATGAAATGCCATAATTTCAATCATCATCTCTTTCCAAGAGGTAGAAGAATCCCCATCTTTATATCATGTTTTTGGGAATACAGGGATGGGACTTTCCAATGCTACAGTACTGGCTGCCATCACCACCCTCACCGATGCCTAGAATGCCTTTGGTTGTGGAATGGGACAACAGGAGGGTGCATCGAATCCATTCTACCTCCACCAGTGCTGTCCCAATTGTTCTTTCCTGCTTGTCCTATCAAAAACAGAGTGATCCAAGGCCTGATAAAGGACCTAAGAGCTGCAAAATGTGGCTGGAGAACACATGCCCATGCACATACAGGTACACACACACGCACACACGCACGCATGCACACACACAGGCATGCACATTGAGCGCACAGTCAGCCAAAAGCAAGCTGTCAGCCTGTCTGCAGCCTGAAGATGTCAGCCTTATTCCTGGCTGTCACTGGTTCTTCTCTGTGGTGTTGGACAAGTGCCTAAACTTCTCTGTACTTCCATTATTACTATACGAACAATGTGCCTAATTCCTGCCTCATACAAATGATGTGAAAATTAATGAGCATATAAAAACTAAACAAAACTGATGTAAAGGTTTTTCTTACACCCTAGAGATGCTATAAATGCCAGATGATCTGATTGAAAATACAGACGTTTAGTTGAGCAAGGCCACATGGGAACCTTCAAACTCACACAGCAGAGACTACTAGGCTCCCATTGCAGGCCCTGAAAGCATGATAGCCTAGAAGTGAAAGAAATTACAGCAACCACTCACAGACTGCAGCATCAGCTTTTGTGGGGGCCACGATGTGCTAGCCACCATCTGAGCCTGTGTCACCTCACTTCATCTTTACAGTGGCCCATTGGAGGCTGCTGCCAGCTGCCTATTCACAAGCAAGAAAACATTCTGTGAAATAAGTGACCAGCTACAAGTTATTGATTGCCTTATATTGATCACATCATATATATATATATATATATATATATATATATATATATATATACATATATATGATTGATAATGAAAACTAGAACCTCAGGTCTTATTCTCCATTCAGTTATTTCCATTGAATCGCATGTCCTGTCCCCATCAAAGATGTGGATCCCGTAGCACATTTAATGTTTGTAGAGTATTAAATGTCAGAAAAGAAATAAAAACTTTGCTAAAGGATAAAATTTAGAAACCTAAATGTTCATTCATTCTTTTCTAATCTTTCATTTACTTATTTATTTATTTGTTTGTTTATTTATTTATTTGGTAGAGGGTCTTACTACGTGGCTCAGACTCATAGTGATTCTCCTGTCTCAGCTTCCCCAGTGCTGGGGTTACAGGCATGTGCCACCACACCCAGGTTCTGTGACCAGCATGGTAGCACAGCTTGTGGTACCAGGGATGAAACCTTGGTCCTTGTGCTTGCCGGGCAGGCACTTAGACTGCCAAGCTATCTCTCCACCCTGTTTTCATTAATTCTAAAGACAATATATAGGATATATTATCTCTCAAATTAATAAATGAAAAGAAAAATAACATTCTTATTTACGTTTGCCCTGCCACTGAATTTAGAATTACATACACTCCAGAATTCCATGGTATCTGCTTCCTGGCTCTGGGTCTGCTCTGACCCTAACTTAATTCTGCACAAACTTAGACATAAATTTTTCTTCCCCACAAAATCCAGTGGCCTTGAGTGATCATGACAGAAGACAGCTCTCACCAATCACAGGACCAGATGGTCTCTTCCAGCTATAAAATCCCTTGGCTCCAGGGAAGTACCTTGGAGCCTAAGCACAATATAATTTGCCTGGTGTATGTTTCCATGTCCAGCTCTTTCCCACAGCTAACTTACTGCTGGAACAGTGGAGCCTGAAAGAGACACAGCACACATCTAACAGCCCTGAGGAACTTTCTATCCTCTGCTGCTGACATCTCAGCAATCGCATGATTTATACGCCTTCTCCCAAGGGAGCAATCACCTGCAACCCCAGGGTGGGTCTGTGACCCCAGGCTTCCTCCTGGACACGTGGTGTCCACCTGTTTCCTCTTTCTTAGCCACAGAGTTCTCAAGACACAGCCTAAAGCCCAGAAGCAGAGGACTCCATCCTCCACCCTGAGCATTAAGTGAGTCCTGAATACTCCCTGTGGGACACCTGCAGGCTCCCTTTCCCCCCTCAGCCAGGAAGCAGATGATGTTGGGAGGAGGAGGTAGGGCACATCCTTCTTCCTCGAAAGGAGCTACGAGGAAGTCCAAAAACACATATGAGCACAGGGTGGGGGCCACTTATTTAATTTTATATGAAATCATCCTCAAGACGATGAAAATTAGGCAGCTGTGCAACTAGTGGTAGGATTTAGGGAATGCCAAATTCTCCCAGGCCCTGAAGCCAAACCGAATGAAAACACTACCTTTTGCACACATGTCCCAATGGGACAGTCATGCATGTACCACCGGTAGTTCCAAGCTGCCTGGCTGTGAGCCGTGAATCACATCTCCATCTTGATGTGTTCAGTTTCAGTATGAGTTTTGGGAGAGACATTCAACCACAGCAAAATTTCAGACAGCATCAAGGAAGTATAGCAGCTCGCACTTCCTTTCTCCATCTGAATGAGAGTCTCTTTTTCTTCTCAAAGCAGAGTTTTGAGAGAGGAGAAAGATGAAGACCATGGAGAGAAAGGAGAGAAGCACTGAGGAAGAGGACAGGCTTGCAAGGTGGAGGAAGCAAACCCAAAGTCTCTGCCAAATTCTCAGTCTTCTATGCTAGTGGAAAGACCTACATGAGTCTTGAGGACTAAGCAGCAGGGATATGTTGTACCCCAATATCAACTATGGGGTCTACATGGGTGAATAAATAAATGTCACAATGTGGGCTTCCTTCAGACTCTCTAACTCTCTGTCCACCCCATGACTGTTATTTCTACCAGCCAGAATCCCAGCACCACACTACATGAAATAACTAAACACCTATGGCCCTTCACTTTTTCATTCCCTGGCTCCACAACCCAGTTCTTAAGGGACAACGTGATCATCAGGGTTAGAAGTCAAAATAAGCAGTCAGATCACGTTAGTTCAAATCCTGGTTCTCCTAACTGCAAGAGTTCAGAAAAAAAAAATATTTATCCTCATTGAAACTTGAGCTCCTACTTATACAAGGAAAGATGGAAATTCCTATAGCATAAAATTCTCAAAAGTACAATAATGGAAATCATGAAAAGGATCTATTTCATAGTAAGTGCTCAACAAGTTATTAATATGTGCTTTTAATGCCTTTCTTTGCTCTGAAAATCCATCTCAGAGTCTTCACCCTCCGTTCTGACCTTATCTCTCCAACAGGTTGCTAAGTCTCCACATTACTTCTGAAAAAGTCCTTCATCTGTCCATTCAGGAAGAGATGTCTTCTCTGAAAACTTCACATAAGCACCCTGACAAGAGCACTGTCCCCAGAAAGTGCCCAAGGATCCCTGCAGAAGACATGTGACCAGCCAACAATATGGTGTCATGAAACATCTGAGGGCATCTTCCATAAGGAACCTTAAATTGGACTCCAGGTACCCAACATTCCCCTAAAAACTGGTGCATCAGAGAACTTTTGCTCAGTCTTGTTTGACTGGTTTCTTCATCTGTGAATGGAAATATTGGAGAATAACAGCCGTCCCTATACTTTTATACATTATATGCCTCTCTGAGAGACTGGCAGGACTTATCAACTCCCTTTGAGTGTATTGTATGTGCCCTAGCTGAAGAACCTCCACACTAGACAATTTCCAAAATAAACTTTCAATCTTAAGACTGTGAAAAACAAGCACATAGGAGACAATTAAGGAAATAAGACAAGATATGAAGAAATGACCTTCTCTAACATGCATTGTCATATCTGGCCAATTTAAACACTTGAAACACTTTTCCTAGGTAGCAAATAGCCTCTGTGCTAAAGTGTTCCCAATTCTGCACTACTTACTGTCCTGGACACTCTGGCCCTTCCTGCAGGCACCAAGGATACCCTGACCATCTAACAAGAAACCAGACAAGGGCTCTAGGAACTATGAGCTCGTACTATGGCCAGCAAACTTCTGATCCCTTAACATCTAGTGTTTTAATTATCCTCAATGTATAATAAACTTTCAAGGGCTAGCAGAGGAAAAACAGCAAGAAGGTCAGAGGTCATAGGGAGACAGGGAGCATTTCATAGGGAAGATGATATGTGAATGAAACTCTGAGATGACATAAGATATAGACAGCACAGAATCAGTGGCCCATTCCAGGAAGCAGGGATAGACTCAGAAGGAAGGATGACACACACCAGGGACAAAGATGGATAGCAAGTAGTGGCCAGCCTGGGAAGACCTGGAGGGGCCAGGAGTCTGCACTTTGGCCCATGATAGAAAATCAGTTCTGTCCTAAATGGGATGAAGAGCTGGACTTTCAGATAGGATTGTTTAAATGTATTTAGTACAGGGTCTTTAGGGTCTCACAACATAGATCAGCAGACTATGCACCTGCTTGGGCAAGCACAGGGACTCTGGTTCTATCCCTGGCACCAAGCACAAGCCCCATGTCCAGGTACACTGAGCCAGCCACTGAGTCCTGGTATGGTGGCGCACACCTGTAATCCCAGCACTGGGCAAGGTGAAACAGGTGGATCACTACGAGTCCGAGCTGTGTAGTGAGACCTTGTACCAAACACATTAAAAAATAATAATAAGGAGGGAAATGGGAGCTGAAGAGAGGGGAACAGATTGGAGGGGAGGTGGAAGAAGAATGAACATACATCTTTTAGAGATGCAAAGTCCCTATGATGAATGTGATCACTAGGTATATCTAAAATGTTAACCAATAAAGTTAATTATAAAAAATAGAATTGAAGTGTTGAGTAATGATTTTGTGATAACTTACAAAGTAAAGAATCCTCAGAGGTCTCATGTTCATGAAACTTGGACCAGTGACCTGTGAAGACTCCTGCCTCCAGCTGCAAACCATGTCTAGCAGACGATGTCCTTCCTCAGGTCTCCAGCAGGCTGAGAGAAGCTGAGTTAGCAGCACCACTGAGGCTGTGGAAGCAAACCCCAAGCCTGGCAGGAATGGCCTGCTGGCCATTTCACAGTTCTTCTCTAACTGGTTGGCTGCCGCCAACATGTTTCATCCAACCTTAGAGTTATTATTGTTAAGCCATTTTTGCAAAAAGCCCTGGGCTGCTGCGGACATCAGCTCACCAGGTCACCAGTAGCCTAGGGATTCAAGGGCTGGAGCTTGGTCAAAAGGTGTGAGCAAGAAGAACTAGGAGGGCAGACAAAATCACTTAGCCTCTAGAGGATGATAGCCATGAAAACTGAGGCCCTGGAGTCCTGGTGGATCTAGATATGGTGAACACAGCTAGCAAATGGCAAAGGGGCAGAGAGGCAGCCCAGCAACTGCATTCGAAGGTAGAGACTCAGGCACAGATGAAGAGCTTTACCTCTTCTGTCCTTTTCAGGAAAATTTACATGTTCATAGGTATGTGTCCTCGCTCCTGCTGACAGCAGAGAGACAGAGACAGACAGAAAGACAGAGACAGACAGAAAGAGATAGACAGAGAGATGAAGAGACGAAGAGAGACAGAGAGAGACAGAAACAGAGACAGACATAGAAAGAGACAGAGAGATGAACAGACAGAGACAGAGACAGAAAGAGACAGAGAGAGATACAGAGAGAGAGTGGGCACTCTGGCACCTCAATTTCAAAAGAATGCAAAGTCCTCATCTAGAGATGCCAATGAGTAAAAGTAGCAAAAGAATAGCTCCTCAGTCATGACTTGACTTTGCGACTTCAGAGCAGTCTCCTCCCCCTGGACCTTGCTCCATCTGCTGTCCACCTATAGCTGACATAAGCTGCCTGGTGGCTTGGAGAATGCAGAGAGAAAATGCACTGTGAAAGCACCCTGGAAGGGAAGATGCATGCTATCAATGTAAGAGATCATATTATTAAAACAGCATTGTGGGTGACTTAGTTTCAACTCTTTCTTTCAAAGTCGGACCAATCCCAAGCACCAAAGCCAATGGCAGCCCATTTATGATTACAGTAAAAACACAGCTTTTGATTCCTTGAGCAGCTCACCCTGGCTGGCTCCAAGTTACCCTACTTTGCTAAGTAGTTTTACCATCGGTTTGCCAAAATTAAAAAATGCAAGACATTTAGTTAAACTTGATTTTATTACAAATAACAATTATTTAACATATGTATGTTCCAAAGTGTACACATACTAAAAATGTTCCCCTTGTTTATTTTAAGATCCAGTTTAAATGTATTCTGTATTTTTTATTTGCTACATCCAGCAATTTTCATTTTTCCATGATGTGATCCCTTGTCTCCAGACCCAGTAACTTTCCGTATAGTTATCCTCTTAGTGACCTTATGGCTGCCAGTGTCACTCACCCTGAAAACAGAGGACATCTTTCTATTTATGCATTGATTTCATACGTTCATTTTAACATTTTCCTTAGAATAAGACTCTAAAAACAGCAAAAGCTTAGAGACAGGAGAGCTTACCAGCCAGCCACATCGTGTCTTCATACCTGTGTCACAGCCTGACTTTCAAAAAAAAATCTTAAAATATAAAGAAAGCAAAGATGGAGCTTTTTTACCAAGATGGCACCAAAGGTAAAGAAGGACGTCCCTTCCTCTCCCAAAGCTGAAGCCAAAGCAAAAGGCCAAGAAGGCCATGCTGAAAGGCATCCATAGCCACAAAAAGAAGATACAAGCGTCACCCACCTTCCACCACCCAAGACACTGCGGCTCCAGAGGCAGCCCAGATACCCTCAGAAGAGCACCCCCAGGAGAAATAAGTTTGACCACTGTGCCACCATCAAGCTCCCCCTGGCCACAGAGACAGCCATGAGAAAGAACAAGGACAACAGCACACTCATGTTCATCATGGATGTCAAAGCCAGTAAGCACCAAATCACACAAGCTGTAAAGAAGCTCTGTGACATCGATGTTGTCGAGGTCAATACCCTAATCAGGCATGATGGAGAGAAGGCATATGTTCAGCTGGCTCCCGATTGTGATGCATTGGATGTTGCCAATAAAATTGGGATCATTTAAACTGAGTCCAGCAGGCTAATTCTAAATATATACCTTTTTTCCCAGAGAAAGAAGAAAGAAGGAAAGAAGAAAA
>PVKN010016892.1:0-17645 GCA_004027915.1 Capromys pilorides | reverse complement strand
AGTTGGAGAAGAGGGAGGTGGTCTCTGGGGAAGATGAGCTGTTGTTTTAAGGGCTTCAGCCATATGAGATGATCACCATAACGATTCAGCAATTCATACCACGGCCAGAACTTATCAGTTTACGTGCTTGTCTATGACATATCTTAATTATTTTGAATTCCATTTTGACTTAAGAGTGCCTCTCTAGGCATTTCATTTTACATTTACATAATATGAAATTCTACTTTTGTCATCATTTTTACCAATTCCAGTGAAAAAATACTACTAACCTTTCTGGCCCTTTGCCTTCTGCCATTCATACCATCACCGTTGTGAGTGTGTGCTCTACAGACTTTCAGATACACACCAGCAGGCAGGTTAGGCACTGTTCTTGTCTGTTTTATGTGTAACTTTTGACTAGAATACAGCAGTTGTTTCTGTAAACTCGTTTCGCTAGTTGCCCCTTTTTTGGCTCTTTAGCTAAAGGAAGTAGGCTGTGTGTGTGTGTGTGTGTGTGTGTGTGTGTCGGTGGGTCATGGAGGTGTGACCCTGGATTTATGCCTGGTCCCTCACCCCTTCCTGTCTGGTGCTGTCCCCCGCTCTACTTCCTGGCTGCCATGAGCTAAGTATCTCTCCTCCTCTAGGCCTTTTTACTGTGATGCCCTGCCTTGGAGCCAACCAACCACGGATGGAATTCCCAGAAAATGGACCTAAGTTAAATCTCTCCTCTTTTAAACTGTGAGTGGCAAGTATTGTATCCAGCAATGGGACTAATTCAGTGTGTGTGTGTGTGTGTGTGTGTGTGTGTGTGTGTGTGTGTGTGTCTACAATCTTACTCTTTCTGGGTCATTGGCTTCTTCAGGTATGGAATATATGAGGTTAGAAGAAAACACTAGCACCTCGCAGGTATGGAGTTCCTTGTATCTCTACCCTCATAGTCATCCTGGTTGCTTTCCACTTTGCAGTCTTCTGTTTGTTTTAGACATGATTTCCAGGGCATGTCCTGGTACTTTGTGGGCAGAAGAGGAGAAAGTATACTTGTTCCACATTCCTGGAATAGGATTCTTGATCGATGTTTCAGGTGGAGCAGCGGGGGAACTGAGCCCAGAGCCCTGCACAGCAAAGCACCTGTTCTATAACTCAGTTACATCCCCAAACCCTTCCACTTAAAATCTGGCCCTCAGGTCTGCTTTCCAAATAGACATTTCCCTGTGAACTAAGCTCAGTGGCCTAGTGCCTTCCAAAAGAAATACAAAACAAGTATGAGAAAGTGACAAGACTCTTAGCAGGCTTAGACCTTCCCAGCCCCCTGCCAGACGCTGTACTGGGGCAAAAGCTAGAGCTCTGGGCTGAAGTGACGAGAAACAGGAGCAACAGGAACCCTGCTGGGTTCACTCGCTGCCCACATGGGCTTCTGAGGCAACACAGCCCAGGGGCACGTGTGAGGATTTCACCTCTGGGGTGCAGCTATCTCAGTCCACTGTGTCCCCCCCCCGTACCAACCCTTCTATAAGTTCACAGTGCAACAGAAGTGCCAGGGAGAGCTTACAATGTCCTGGGGCCAATGAGATAGCTCATCGGTCTAAAGCACCTACTTACAAGCTTAGGCGGGTGCAGGGGACCATGGTTCGATCCCCAGCACCACATGCTGTGTTAGCCCTTCCCTCAGGGTGAGCTGAGCTGGTCAAATAAATAAATAAATAAATAAATAAATAAATAAATAAATGTCCCTCAATCTGTAGGTCCTAAGTGGGCCCCAAACCTGCTTAGTCTCTTAGATTTGGGAAAGTTTAACTATGTATTAGACACTGCCAAATCCACTGAGGTTTGTAAAATTACAAACAATGTAGAGTCTACATTAGTTAATTAATTAATTTTTTGGTACTGGGGATTGAACTCAGGACCTTGCACTTGCCAGGGAGGTGATTAAGCCACTGAACTATCACTCTGGTCCCAAGAGTCCATGTTAAGAGACAAGTTATTAGACTCCCAATAGGGAGAAAATATTTTAAAAGAAGCCTGGTGCTGGGCTTGTTGTACACCTATAATCTCAGCAGCCTAGTGTTGGAGGCTGAGGCAGGAGAATCATAAATTCAATCCCAGTGTAGCAACTTAGTGACTTAATAAGACCCTATCTCAAAAAAGGGTGGAGCTCTGGGATGTACCTCGCTGAAAAGCCCTGGGTTCAATGCCCAGTACAGAATAAATGCATAAACTAAGGTGTAGTAGGGTAATTATAAACGTAGAAACTGAGAGTGGGGCAGAGGTTCCAGGGCCAGTGGGCAGTACTGGCCCACCTCTGGTCACGCACATAGTGTGGTCTTGACCAATCTCTCCTGAGCCACACTATAAAGAAAATGATTGCCTGCTTCCGTGGATTTCAGTACTTTTAAGGTTACTGAGAAGTCCTACATGGTTGAAAACTGCTTGTTAAAATCTCAGTTCTAACAACTCTGCATCACTTTGCTGCTGCCCCAAATCCTCAAGACTAATCCTCTGCCTTCAATGATCTCCTCTCCCTTTCCCAGGTAGAAGACATCCCACAGGCCAGAAAGCATCTCCGCTTCCAGCCCTGCACCTCCACAGCCACACCGCCATGCTGTAGGAGTCAGAACAAAGCAGCCCTTCTCATCCCTCAGCCCTTCTTCCCTGGTGCTGTTTGATTATGTTCCAGGAGATGGTGGCGGTGGCTTTTTAAACTCAGAAGGCATGAAAGCTGCACTTAGGCTGCACTGTCTGGACATGTGTCTTAGTTACTTTTACTCGTTGCTGGGACAAATACCTGACACTCAAAATGAAGGAAGGAAAGGTTTATTTAGCTCACAGTTGCTGGAGGTTTCAGTCCATATTCGGCAGGCCCAAGGCTGAGTGGAACAGGGCAGAGGGCATCCAGTTCATGGCAGCAGAACAACTAGAGGAGCAGAGAGCAACAGCCCTTTAAAAAGTCTCTTTGTGCTCAGTCACTCTGATGTGGGCCCATTGTGCCCTAGGGTGCAACCAATCATACCCCAGGATGGGCCCTTGATCCCGCTCTAGGGAGGAGCCAATCATATCCTAGGCAGGCCCAGGTCATGCTCCAGGGAGGAACCAATTGTACCCCATCAGTACTAAAACACATAATCCCGGTGGATCATGACTCATGTCTCAAACTCCAGAAGTCCCCGCCCCATGATTGTATGAGGCTTTGGGGGGACAACTAGACATAAACCATAACAACATGTGAGCTGCACGACTTGCCCACCAGCACGGATCTGAGCCCTTTGTTTTCTAGGGTGCTGCCTGAAGTCAGTCCTCCTTCTTGTGCGCTGCGTTCACCCACCAACCTTGCTTCTTAAAAGTCATTCCTGTGAGCTACTTAGACTTGGGTCAGTTTGGCCACAAACTGATCAGAAAATCTCCTGCCTCCTTCCCACCCGTATTTTCCCCATGTCTCTCTACTCTTAAAACATCAGCTTTTCACCATACAGCAACGCTTCTGTCAAAAGTAAGAGCTCGCATATACGAGGCAACCAGGAGCAGCGTCACACCTCAGGACTGCATCTGTTGATGGCATCGTTCTCTCTTGCACTTGATTTAACCTTGTGTTTTGCTCACCTGGCCTTTAAGCAGACAAAACACCCCCCTCACATTGCCACTCAGAGGCCATGCCGGATATGTGACTTGAAAAGAAATCAATTGATTAAGAGTTACAAAGTGTGAGAATCAGCCATGAGAATCAGCCATGAAAATCAGCCAAGGAATGCGTGGAATTTCCACCAGAGTATAATCCCATCAAGGATTGACAAAGTGAGAGAAATTTTAAAGGATCTACTTGAAGAGGCCTGGAGTAAGGAACATTCAAGAAGGGCCGCCATGGGGAGCAACTCGTAGCGACCTGGTCTGAAGACCCAATGTGGGCACACAGCCTTTTCAGCAGCCCAACAACCACAATCAAAGTTGGATGTTCATCTGCAGTGCTGAAACAAAGAGCTGGCATCACCTGTGACGCTGACCTCACCGCTGCCAGCTCTGGGTGGTTGAAGTGCTTCAAGAATCGTCGCTCATCGTCTGAGCTCCTGCTGGTGCTGGGAGTCTGGGGAGACTCTGGAGAGGTGTGTGGAGGGAAATTGCTAGCCAGAGTAGATCTTTGGGGCCGTCTTGAATTTGGTAAATACTCCCTCAGATGCTTGCACGTCTCTCAGTGTGTTCCTGCTGAGAAGCAGTGCGAGGCTGTGATTTAGGAAGACTTCCCCCTCTTCCTCCCACTGTCACTCTCATCCCTTCATAGGCAACTCCCAGGGAGACTTGGGCGTGCTCCCTCCTGTCCACTGTGTCACTGTCACCCTGCCTTGCTCCTGAGGGCACTCCGAGCCGACCCCTCCCAGCATTCCAATGAGCCTGCTCTAGCTGATAGCAGCGTCTGTTAAACAAGACACTTTTCTAATGTCCTAGCAAAATGGCTGCGGGTGCCCCACCCTTTCTTGAAACCCTTTCCTTGCTTCTTGTACCTCCATTTTCTGCTAATGCTGCGAGCTCCTCTTCTTCCTTTCTTTTACACCCACCCAGCTGTCAGCCCAGAACCTTGGTGATCATCCCAATTCTGCACATTACACACACTCAACTCACCCCCTGCAAACTCTCTCACCTCTCCCTCCCCTATCCCCCAGCATGGCTTTAGTCCTAGCACCCAAGCCTCCTGAGATGCTACAGACTGGCTGGGTTCACATGCTTTGTGCATGGCAGTCTCCTGACCTGGTGCCTGGAGCTTTCTGGTCCACCTGTGTGGTTAGTCCTCCACCATCCACCACGAGGAAATTTGAACATTGGTCCATCTTGTTCACTGAGCATTGCTACACAGCACAATGAGGCCATAGTGAATACTTAGTGAATGGCAGAAGGAAAACTGAAGGAAAGGCAGATGCAGGAGAGACATGCAGATGAGGAGGTAATTAGCCCACCTCTCCCTAAATGGCAGAAATTCAGAGCCTGGTGGTCAGGAGGATCCACACCTGCAATATGCGACATGGCGGTTATCTTCAACCCAGCCAGACTTCTATTTCCGGGTTGAGTGACGTCACTTCTCCTTCATTGCCTGGAGCCTGTAGGGCCCTAGGGACTGATGTCTCAGCTTCCTTTAGCCCCTTCCACTTCCCTTCTTGCTTAGTCTGGAGTATAGCCCAGCGACCTCAAGGCTCTGAAGCCAGGGTCTTGAAGGACATGGGGGCAGAGGAAGGAAAGTTGGAGTGATAGAATTGGAATAACACACAAGAAAGAGGAATGGGGGGGGCAGCTCATTTATCCTGGCTCATTTTATAATGAAAAGGGTGGGTGGGTGTAATGTACATGCAGAGGCGGTGACGCACAGTATGGCTACGGTTTCATGGCCTTGCCTGCCCAGATAGTGTTTTCTTTGCTTTTTACGTGTACCCATTTAACTGGCCCCAGCTCCCACCTACCTCTGGGTTCTAGTCAGCTTTCCTGCTGTTCCTGAGGCTGCACCTGGGGTCCTTCCTGGATAGTTCTGGTTGCCAGAAGACACGATTCTCAATACTCTCTTCTTACCCTTTTAGGGAGATGGAAAGATTCTAGTACAAATGCCATCGTTGAGAGGGCTGAGAAGGCTGCAGGAGACCAGAGGCATTGACCTTGATTTTGAACATGAGGATCTCTTTTTAAGCTCCTTGAAGGAACTTAAGGATGTTGTCATTCATGTAAGTGCTGCAGACCTTGAAAGCAGTAGAAAATTCCCGTTGTTGATAGCAATGAACGGCTCACAAATGAGTATTTCCTGATCTGCAGGCCTCGTAGGCGAATCCACGATCTCCTCCACCTTGAAACTGGACCAGGCTGCAGATAGGCCCTTCCCCAGCACAGCCCCCATGGTCAGCTTTGTGTATCATTCTGTCTCAGTTACTTTTTACTCGTTGCTGGGACAAACACCTGACACTTAAAATGAAGGAAGGAAAGGTTTATTTAGCTCACAATTACTGGAGGTTTCAGTCCATATTTGGCCAGCACATGGCAGACAGTAGCAGTTTATGGTGGCAGAACAGCAACAAAATGGTGACAGAAACAACGGACCAGTCAGGGCAGCAGAGAGCAACAGCGTGAGTCTGTCTCTCTGTCTCTCCTTATATTACATTCAGGCTCTCCGCCTCAGCCTATCCACCTGAGGCTACACCCATAATCCCAGAAGGACTCAGACTGATAGTCCCATCAGTACTAAAACATATAATCCCAGTGGATCATGAGTCAAGTCTCAAACTCAAGAAGTCCCCGCCCCATGATTGCATGAGGCTTTGGGGGGACAACTAGACATAAACCATAACACATTCCTAGCTTGATGTTGTCTTTCTTTCTTTGTTAGAACAGTGCAACAGAAGTTCCCTGGTTGCTGAGAAGTTTCTGGAATCTTCCCATGTGGTGCAGCTCTCAGAACTACTTGTGTGATAGTGCCAGGTAGGGTATGGAAACCACCCACCTACCACACTGCCCCTTGACTGCTGAAGCTCAAGAGGAACAGGCTCGAGCCGTTAGTGAGCGCAACATTGCCAAGACTTTCATTTGATGGCGGGATCATCAGAGGTTCTGTGTTAATAAAATGCTTTGAAAATTAATCTGTGGTTTTCAATAATTAGCATATTAATTTTAGTTTTCAGCTGGTTCATAACAAACAGACTAATTATATGCCCTACTCAAATCATTTATCTAAATGAAAAATTCTGGTAAATTGTATTTGTGGGGCATTGATCAAAACTAATGAGAAAATGAGATTAAGATAAAAATCATGGGATTAAATTTTTAATTAGTTTGCTGCCTTTACAATTGTGTGATGTGACACGGTGACTGATTGGCTGTTCTACCTGCCTGGGAAGATGTGGCTCTGCCATCAAACCTCTGAACCTAGCAGTGTTTTATAAAAGACTGAATATTTTATTCAGTTCTCCATCTCTCTATTCCTACCTAACAAGGAGTTGAAAAGGCAGCTAAAGTCTGGGATCTCATAGTCTCGTCGTCCTTTGTCTCTGGGTACAAAGAAAGTACAGGGTAGGGACTTCAGACAGTTCCTTAATCGATAGCTGAAACTTGACCTATCTAAGGCAGAACCGTTTACTTCCTGTCCCCAACCTTCTCCCCCAGGGTTTATGTCACCTGCTGATGCCACCACACATCAATGCCCTTGATACAAAGAGTCGGCAGCAGCTGTGGTTCCTTTTCTCTCATTCTCTACAGTTCAGCCAATCAGCGTTGCTTCCACAACACGCCTTCTGCCCAGGCTTCTCATCTACCACCTTCACCCGGAAGCCGTCTTTCTGGAGCCTGATAATTTCCATATTCCTTTGTTTTAGGATCCCTGCTTCTGAGCTTCTGACCTGCCTCCAGCATCTCAGTCCATTCACCACACAGCAGCAGTGGGAACATGTAGAACGTGAGCTAGATCCGATCACTCCGCTCTCTAGAACCATTTAGCATCTTCCCACGCTAAGTCTGTCCAACAGGGCCCTAATGGTCAGGCTTGACCTGGGCTATTTTTGTTTCTCTCTTTGCTAGGACTCAGACAGCATCTTTCTCTCTCTCGTCTGCTGGGATGACCTTGCTGGAGGGCCCTGGCGCCGCCTACACCCTTGGCCTCTTTCTCAGATATTTGTGGAGCTGACCCTCTCCTGTTTAGGGCTAAGCTCAAATTTTAATCCTTAAAGCAGGCTCTTCATTAATTGGTCCTGTTATTCTGAATCACATTGTCCTAAATGACCTTAATGCGATGTTCATTGTTGCGTTTTCTTCTGTTTATTTTATAATTTATTTTTCCTTAGTACATGTTTGGAGTACATGCAGTTTATACTCCTCTTGGGGAGGAGTATAAACATACATAACACAATCTGTTTCCTTTTTAAAAATTCCTTTTCCGAAGCCTCTCCCTTTCTTCTAAATTTTTCCCTTCTCCATTTTTGTTCTCTAGCAATGCATAGATATCAATTCATAGCAGCATAATTGGTAATAGCTAGATCCTGGAACTGAATGATTGGTTAAAGTCTATATTGAATGGAATACTAGTTGAATATTAAGAAGGTCCCATTGGAGACACTTGTAGGAAAACAGGGGTGCCTGGAAGATACAATGTTGGGTGAAGTAAGACAGATGCAGAAACTTAAAAGCCATATAGTGTCTCTCACGTGAGTAAAGCAAAGTACAAACAAAAAGCACAATAAGGGACAGATAGAAACAGACAAGGGGACGGGTCTCTTGCCACCGGCAAGGGGTCTAGGAGTACGTGGATGAGAAGAGAGGGTTAGGGAGAGAGCAGATAGGTGCCATGTGCAGGACCCTAGTAACTCCAGGGAATGTAAACATTTTGAGTTGTAAACATGAGATAAGATGAATAATGGCGTGGCTGCATTTTCTTGTGTCTTTCTTCCTTGGTTTATTGACCACTGGCTCCCCTGTCCCTACTGCATCATAAGCTCTCTGGAGGTATAACGATCATCTTCTTCATGTGCTGTTACCTGAGGAGGGCGCTGCTCTCCAGCCTGTGCATCAATGAGTGGACAAATGCACCAGCAAATGAGGTCCAGCTGGCCCCAACCCCGCTCCCCTCTCATCTCAGAGCCTCAGAAACAGGAAGGGAAACCTCAGGGGAGCAAATGCTACCCGGAGTAGACTCAGGCACGCGAGGTGGACAAGGGCACAGTGGGGAGAGGCAAGAGAGACATTCGGGATGGGAGGGCAGGGGGGCAGTGAAGGAAAATGGGGACAATGAGGAACCCATTGGAGACTCGCTCCACAGATCTTAAAGCTTTCCCAGGCAAGCACCCACCTCCAGGAGGCAGAGCGGGGCTGCTCAGCACTGCCCCGGAGCCTGAGGGGTTTCAGTGTGGTACAAAGGCCTAGCCGGGCCCCTGTGTCACTGCGGTTTCACTCAGGATATCATGCAGCAGCAACTGGAGAAAGCAGAGTGGCCCATGAGCTGGCTCTGTTAGCTACGGCCCAGAGGAAGACGGAGGCTCTGTGTTCTTGGCCCCGTTTCCCTCAGACACAAGCTGAAGCCTTGCTCGGTGTCTTGTGGACCACAAGCTCTGTGGAGGGCACCTGTGTCCTGCCTGGCAATGCGCCACATGGATTCAAATGAATGCCAAAGAGACGAGGTTCTGCAGGTGAGGAGCTCTGGAGCAATTTGGCTGCAAACCTAGGAGCTTGCGGCTTTTATTGGTACCAGTTAGGAAGGTGGGTGGGGGTTGGGCAGAATGCCAAGGCACGGGAACTGCGCAGGCCTGGCTGTAAGAGACGCAGCACACCTTGGCGCCAGGCACAGAGGCCCTCTAATCAGCAGTGCGACAGAGGGCAGCTTGGTGAATGCCAGGCTGGCTCCTCCACACCCGTAAGGTCTAATTCTTTTTTGTTCTGTGGCTTTAGCTGCAAAGTTTTCTTATGCCTTAGCGTTAGAATCTCACAGGCTCCTATTTGAGCCTCTATCTCAGCGGGGAGGTGGGCGGATTCTGACCTGCATCGGTGCACTGAGACTCCTCAGTGCCTCCAGCAGACTCAGACACGTTCTTTTGGACTCATGGAAACTGCACTGCTCAGTAACTAGGGCTGAAGAGAAGGTCGGGTGGGAATCGAGGCACAGGCTTGGCTTCTCAGGAGAGTGCAGCTGGGTGGCCTCCCACTCTTGTGTGGCCTCCAAACATAAACTTCACTAAAATTGAGCATGTGGGGCCAGGGAGGTAATTCAGCAGACTAAGCACCTGCTCAGGCAAGTTCAGGGACTGGGGTTCGATCCTCAGCACCACAGGCCATACCAGCCTGGACCCTGGGTGCACTGCGCCAGCTGAGACTGGGCATGGTGGAGCATGTCTGTAATCCCAGTGCTAGGGAGGCTGAAAACAGGAGGATCTCTATGAGTTTGAGCTGCATAGTGAGATCCTGCAAAATTGAGCATGTTGGATCCCCTCCGCCCCCAAAAGCAAGGAGCCAGCTTTTTTTTTTTTTTTTTTTAATTTTAAACCCCAGGCCAACCCCCCACCCACCCACCCAGGAATGTGGCCATTCCACTGATACTGATATCAATGTTATTTATATTGACAGCTGGAGACAATGCGGGGGGCAGATTATGCTTCTGAGGAAGCGGTAGAGGGGCTCAGGCTTGTCTCTTCCCTCACAGTGGGGTTGAAGCACATAAGGGCGAGGCCAAGAGAATACCACCGATGCTCAGCTTTTCAACACGTGAAGTTTAGGCTCAATCCTTTCAGTCAACTCGCTGCGATCAGCTTGTCCTCCACACGCCCTTTGGCTGGACCGCCTGTCAGTCTTTCGCCCAGTGAGGCCAACTTGTGACATTTTGAACTGAGCTGCAAATTTTACTGAGACCCCCTCTGAGGTCTTGGCTCCTCCAAGCTGCGACAGCTCCTGATTATGTCCGTGTCTTCATGACCTTGACACATTTTTGTGTTTTGTTTTGTTTTTATGTATTTTAGGAAAGGATCTACAGGGTCTCTCCACATAGACTGGACTCATTGCAATCCTCCTGCTTTCAGCCTCCCAAGTGCTGGGATTACAGATGTGCACCACCACACCCAGTCTTGATCACTGTCTCAGTGTGTGCTGGGTTGGGCCCAGCATGGCAGGCTGGGGACCGAACCCTAGCCACTGTGCTCTGCCTAAGCAGGCGCTTTAATCCACTGAGCTGTATGGCCGGCCGGACACATTTTTGTTTTCGTCTCTTTTCTCGAAGTTCAGGAGATCACACCCGAGCTGGCTGTGCTCAGGTCTACCTCCAGGCCTTTTCCGGATCTTGTATTTTTTATTTTGACGCAGGCTCTTGCTAAGTCACTGCCTTGCGCAGGCTGGGCACCTCCAACCTGCGGTAGTCTTGGCTCCGCCCAGCAGAGTGCTAGGATTATAGGACCTAATCTGGTGAGCAAAGTGCTGGGCAGTGATGCGGCAGGCTGCCCCAACTTGGAGCCCCCTGAAGCTTTCTTACAATTAGGCAGGGTTCTAGAGCCTCTGCGAGAAGGCCACAGAGGCAAAGTGGATTTCTCACTGAAGTGGATTGGGGTGCTGTGAAGGCTTCGCAGCGTAATCCTGGCGATGGTGCCTGGATTACTCAGGTAAGATAGGTGGTTGTCTCTTATCCACTGTACAGTGAAGAACTCCATTTTTATTAACATATATTTGGAGGTAGCAACTGGGAGGCTCCCTTAGCATCATGGGTAAGCAGATTTCCTTTACACCTGTACTGGAGGGGGCCGTGGGTCATGTGATTTGTCCACAATGCACTTCCTAGAGATGGGCCAGAGCTTGCTGAGATTGTACCACACAAAACACTAGAACTAACGCTTGCCGCTCTAAGAAACACGGGAACTACGTGGTGATATCCAACAAAGAGAATGTGATGTCATAAGCCGTTATCAGGGATGCGCGTATGCTCATCAAATTCAGTTCCATGTTTGTGAAGAGTAGGTAACGTCTTGTCAAGGTGTGCAGTGTGTCAGGCTCTGGATCAGGCTCTGCACAACACCAGACTTGTCCTGCTATTATGTGCCAGACCCTGAGACTAGTCCTAATGCTACCCGGCATAACGCAGAGGTATAAGGTGCTCACAGCCACAGCCTAGGGGCCTTGGAAGAGGCAGAGGCCCTAGCGAAGGACTTTTACTTATAGTGGCAGTTATTGGAGGCTGAGAATCCCTGAGCTGGATCTTCTTGGGCCTCCACTGAGTCAGAGTAGAGCCACCTGGTTGCCTTGTTGCAGAAAGTTGAGCGGGGAAAGGGATTCTCATGGTGGCCGGCTGCTGGCTGCTGCACATCCCCAACACCTGCGCACAAGGAGCACCAAGGAAACCAAGGCAGAGGGTTCTGGATCCCAAAAGGCCACGGAAGAGTTGGAGCCCAGATTTGATCGCCTCCTGATTGCGTACCCTGTGTGCGCCCAGGAACCAGCACTCCAAACCAGCGGTCCTCAGCCCTTCTAGCGCCAGGAAAAAGTTCTGTGGAAGACAATTGATCAGTGCACTGGGGTGGGGTGCGTGTGAGTAATTTCAGGGCGATTTAAAGGACGGCGGACCTAGCTGCCACGCATGCGCAGTTCACAGCAGGGCGCCTCTGCGATTCCAGGCTCCTGCGAGACTCTAACACCGAAGCTTGTCTGACAGGAAGCAGCGCGGCGATTTGAGCGGCGGGAGCTGTGTGCGCACAGAGGAAGCGTCACGTGAGCACTGCTGGCCTCCTGCCCTGCAGCCTGGTTCCTAACAGGTGTCCACCTGGCACCTGTTTGTAGCCCAGGGCTTGGGGATCCCTGCCCTGTGACACGCCAGCGCCCCTCCTGCTGCTGTGACCATGCACTTGTACCTTTGGCTTGGTAGAAGAAAGGGTGGCAGAACCTGACCGACGGTGACGTCAGCTCATGTGCTGCTTCGGCCCGAGGATCTCTGCTACCTGCTCCTGCCCTGCACCTCATATCTGTGTGAGCAGGAGGCAGCTGGAAAGTGGGGATTCTGAACCCGCTGTGACAGATCCACTGCTACAGTGCAAACCAACGCCTCGCTGGGAGACGCGGAGGCGTAGGGCAGGTCAGGTCGCGGCTCCCGCCGCCAGGGCTTCCTGCCTCATGGAGTCAGCGCTTTCATAAATAGCGCTGGGTGTGGCTGCGGATGGTGGGTGGCCTCCCTGTCCTGGAGCAGTCACTGAGCTGGCTGAAGAAGGTGAAGACGGACAGGGTCCTCCATTCTCCTGCCTCTTCCGCTATGACGACTCCCTAGAGTCTGAGCGACTCCCCGCTGGCGTTGTCCTTGCTCTTCATTATTGGCTTTGCTAAGCGGAAAGCAAATTGGGGCAGTGGCTCTGAGCGGTCAGAAAAGAAAAGTGGCGATTAACAGGGTTAGGATGGGGAGACCCTTTGGCAACGCCGTGTGTGAAAATGACCCCATGTGGCGTCTGCCATTGATCAGGGGAGTTCACTGAATTGTCTTGGATCTGCTAGTATTGCTCTGCAGGAGCCCGTGGGAAAGAACCATCCAAAGGTGAGCCGTTGTCACAGCGTCGTCGCTGTGGCCAAAGAGAAGGGAGCTCAAGGGGTTGGAGGTTGTTCTTGAATTCCGAGTCTTAGTTTAGAGCTCCTCCACCAGATCCAGAAGCAAGGATTAAGGGTGCATGGAACCACTGAGAAGCACCGAGCTTGGAAAAGCGTAGTACCAGCCTGACTGCCGCTGTGGGGCGCTGGAGCGCCACCCACTGGCGAGCCCTGGGGAATGGTGGTGTAGGACAAGTGCGCGAGAATTGCTGAGGTCCCTTCCTGCAGGGAAAAGAGAGGGGTATTTACACCCCAAGTTCTGAGCCTCGGTGACTGACAGCTGCTTCCCTGAGCTGTGTATGGCGTACAGAGCGGGCTCCTGCAGCTGGGAAGAAAGTTCCTAGCAAAGAGATGGAAACGCTGTCCTTTCAAGGTCAACTGGAGTGCACAGAGGTGCAGAGGCCCGCAGGGCGCGGCTCAGGTGCCAGCGGCACTGCCCTTTCCTCACTGCGCATGCCCAGGACCTGGCACTCATCCTGGACGTGCTGCTCCTGTTTTATGTCACGTTGTCAATCTAAAATGTTTCCTCAATGCCTCCTGCGTTCAGGGGCGGGGCCTTCTGCAGGTGGTTGATCATTAAGTCGTCAGCCTTGTGAATGCAGTGATCTTTCGGTGAGTTTATAGTTGGATGGTGCATTAGGAGCTGGGGCACAGCTTGAAGAAGGAGGTCGCTCTGTCAGTGGCCTGGAGGGGTGTAGGGTATCGTGTTCCTAGGCTCTTGTGAATGAGAGATAGATAGATGGATAGATAGATAGATAGATAGATATCTCTAGCTCTGTCTCTCTGTCCCTGTCTCTTTCTATCTCTCTGTCTCTATCTCTGTCCCTGATTGTCTCTATCTTTCTGTCTATCTCTGTCTGTCTCTCTGTCTCTGTCTCTCTCTTTCCTCTCTCTCTCTCTGTTGCTGTCTCTTTGCTTCTCCCTATCTCTGTCTCTGTCTCTCTGTCCCTGTTTCTCTGTCTCTATCTCTCCCTATTTCTGTCTCTGGCTGTCTGTCTGTCTCTGTCTCTGTCTCTGTCTCTATTTCTGCCTCTCTGTTTCTGTCCCTCCCTTTCTCTGTCTCTATCCCTTTCTATTTCTCTCTGTCTCTGTCTCTCTGTCTCTGTTTCTCTGTCTCTGCCTCTCCCTATCTCTCTGTCTGTCTCTATCTCTGTCTCTCTACTTCTGTCTCTCTCTGTCTCTGTCTCTCCCTATCTCTGTCTCTATCCCTCTCTATCTGTTTCTCTCTGTCTCTTATCTCTCCCTATCTCTGTCTCTGTCTCTCTGTCTCTATCTCTCTCTATCCCTGTCTCTGTCTGTCTCTCTCTCTCTCTCTCTGTGCCTCTCTATCTCTGTCTCTCTCTGTCCTGTCTCTCTCTGTTTCCTGGCCACTGCAAGGCTATTTGCTGTCTACCGCCACTCCCTTCTGCCAACCTGTCTCTGCTGCAGGGACGTCTAACCATGGACTGCAGATTCTGAAACCATGAGCCTGAACAAATCTCCGCTCCTCTAAGTTATAGGTGGAGGCATTTCTTCCTAGCAACGAGAACTTAACACAATGTATGTTTAATGCAGCCCCAAATCCTGTGAACTCCACCTTCAAAACATGTCCAGTCCTCCTACTATGTCCCACCATCCTCACCGTGGTCTCTCTCTGGAGCTTTGCAACAGCTTCTGTTACTCACATAAAGCCTAATACATCCATAACCTTTGGCTGTGGCCATGTGACACTGGCTTAGTCCACTGGTGGGTTGATAGCTGGCTATGATGTCAGGTGATAAAGCCTGGAGGAGAAAGGAGGTGGGTCACGTGGGTGTGGCCTGGAGATTAGACAGCTAGCTAGCTAGCTAGATAGATAGATAGAATAGGCAGACAGACAGACATCTCCCTCTGAGTGCTAGCTTCCTCCTGTCTCCGGGTCTATGGCCTGTTTTTTTCTCCCAGGCCCCTCTGCCATGCCACCAGCCTACTATGGAATGAAACAGCTATTAACGGAGCCAGAATAACCCTCTTCTCCCTTAACCTGTGGGTGTTGAGTGCTTTGTCCCAGTAACAAGAAAGTAGCCGAGACGGCTTCCCAGCCGGAATTCTTGCTCACACCCCTTCCTTCCACGACAGCAGCCGCTGCAGTTCTTCTGGCATCTAAATCACACGGTTCTCTTCCCCACTGCAAAGAGACCCTGCAGCCAGGCATCACACTAGAACAGAATCTGAAGGCGTCGCGGTGCCCCAAGAGGCCCCACATGACACAGCTCCCCCCTGGACCCCACTTTCCATCCTCTCTCTCTCTGTTTTGTTCCCAGAGCCACTGGGTGCATTTTCTCGCGATACTCCTGCCCCAGGGCCTTTGTGTCTGCTTGTCCAGCACAGAATGCTGCTCCAGGGACTCATGTCCCTCAGCCTTCTGTTCAGTTTCTGCTCTTCGAGGAGACCATTTCTTAACCTTCTGCCTAGACAGTAGGTGCTGGGGAGATAGTTCAGTGGAATGAGTGCTTGCCTGGCAAGTACAAGGGCTTGAGTTCAATGCCTGGTTCTGCCAAAAAAAAAAGCATCTTCTGTCATTCCATTCCTTTAGTCTGTTCTGTTTTCCACAGCAAGGACGTTAATTTGGGGATAGTGTTTATGTTTTTATTTGTCTATGCCTTGCCCGATGCTCTAGAACCTAAGTACCAGGAGTGCCAGGACTTTGAGCCACTGCATTACACCCAGCCACTAGAAGAGGGCAGCACGCAGTAGATGTTTATTGATTGAATGTTTGCTGGTCCAACGAAAGCGCCTGTCAGTCGAGGCATTTCAGAACAGAGAGTAAAAACTGCAAACTAAGCGCTCTTCCTGAAGGGCAAGCACGCTTAGCAGAAGCTGCGGAGGGTCCCTGGGCTACCACCCATGTGTTCTTCCCTGGGGTCTACAGCCAACTCCCTTTTGCTCCTTTTCCCTTCCAGTTGTCTTTCTGAGAGCCGTAGGAGGAACCCCGAAGCAATTCGCCTGCTACGCGTCGCAAGCGGCGGTGGCGGCAACTAAGCAGAGTCTTGCTTTTCAATAAACCAGGATGCGAAGTCTGTCGTTTACCCCGCTGCTGCCGGCGCTTGATGCGCGCTGAAGGTCGAGTGATTTTTATGGGATCCGACAGTGTCGGCTGCGTGACGCTGAGGAACTTCCTGGGTATGCTAATTGCTCGCAAGTTGTGGCATTTGATGGCCCAGCCCCCTTTTCTCCATCTCTGCCTCCTGTCCCACAGAGCCCCTGGCCCTGTCCACCCCTCTCCTCTCCTATATCCCATCCTGTGAGCCTAAAAATAGTCTCTGGAACCAGTTCCCTCTTTTGTGTGGGCTTCAATCCTTTATAAAAGGCTTCTTTTAGAAAAATGCTTAAGTAATAGATAAGTAATAACGCTACTCGTTTTGCTCAGAGATAACCACTATTAACGTGTGGCTGTATTTCCTCCTTGCATTCTGTATGGGCATTTTTATGCAGTTTTAATAAACAACTTTATCTCTCTTTTTTGCTTAATATCATCCCATAAACATGATTCTTGGCACTCGACACGCTGCGTGACTAGTTTTTAATAGCTGCATATGATTCCATTTTCCGGTCGCGGATGATTCTGCTTGTTTCCTATCTTCTAAGGTTATAAACGACACTGGAATAAACACTCTTGGGCACGCATCTTTGCTGGCGTGGCCGATCATTTCTTTAGGAGTGAGTTCCCGCAATGGAGTGACTAGTTCTAAAGGATATGGACTCTTGATAACATTTTGTGAGATTTCACTCTGATTTCTAAAACTGTTGGAATGTGCCTTCCCTAAAGAGCTCCAGAACGGCAGATTGCCCAAAAGAATTTACTTCTGGTTTTGCAGCGTTTCAGACACAGCCAGTTTCAGCACGATTTTAAACGAGCCCAGAGCTCCACGGTATCTTGTCTCCCTGCCAGGCCCCTTCCTTCTCTAATAAAACCCAGCAACCGCATTGTAAAAGTCTTTCTTGGTAAACAATGCCTTTCTGTGTTCTCAGAGATTGTTTTCCTAAGTCTTCCTGGCAGCTATTGAGTTTATGCCTAGGATTATGTGTAGTATTTTTGCACGCCGATTTATGATGTCTTATGGGCTTAGTTAGGCCTCATGGTTAAAAAAAAAAAAATAAGAAAGTCCAGATGTCATGGCAGTGTAACATGTTTTAGTAAGTCTGTCTGGGTCCTGCCTAAAAGACCAGGATCACCGCAGCAGAGAGCTCTCTTGGAAGCATTGCAGTATGGGTAAGGAGTCACTGTACAAGGCTGGGACAAGAGCTTTTTCAAAGATGAACAAAGTTTAATGGTGGTGGGTGAAACCATGCCCATCACAGACAAGACAGCTGAGGTGTGCCATAGCAGCTCGGAGGACCAAGGGGTACAGGGCGGCTTGGAGATGGACTAGTCAGATTTTCACCATTTCATCAAAATTCTCGAGCAAGTAAGCTTAAAGGGGAAAAGATTTATTTTGGCTATGGTTTCAGAAGGCTCAGAATGAGCCAGTTGGCTGGCTCCAAGGGGGAGATGTCATGGTGGAAATGGTAGAAGGGTACAGAGAAGGAAAATTGCTTACCTTATGGCATCCAGGAAGGAAGGAGAAGAGAGAGAGAGGGAGAGAGACAGTGAGAGAGGGAGA
>PVKN010016891.1:0-17628 GCA_004027915.1 Capromys pilorides | reverse complement strand
TTTGAGTGGCTTATATGGTGGTCACAGGATCTTGGGGTTTTCTTTTTGGCCGTGTACATCATCAGGGTTGGGTTGGGTTTTGGTTTTACAATGGTGGGGACCAGATTGTACTCTCTGAGAACAAAGTGTAAAAAAGTTGTATTGCAAGTTTCTCAGTCACTCTTCTCTCATTGCTGCGACAAATACCTGACACCCAAAATGAAGGAAGGAAAGGTTTATTCAGCTCACAGTCCGGTTTCAGGCCATACTTCGCTGGCTGCAAGGGAGCGAGGCACGTGGCAGAGCGCAAGGGAGGAGTAGCGGCAGCAGCGGTAACAGCAGCTCTGTCCCTCATGTCGTGTTCATGCTCTCCGCCCCAGGCTGGGTGTGGCACTCACCTATAATCCCAGCAGCACTCACCCATAATCCCAGTGGATCCTGAGTTAATCACAGACTCTAGAAGTCCACCCTGTGACTGCGTGAGGCTTTGCGGGGACAAGGAGACACAAACCATAACAGCAAGAAAGAAATAAAATGCTTACCAGTCAGAGACTGGAAACCAGGATAGTGCATTTTCTTGTGCTACAAGAGTATAGTTTTGCCAGTCATGGTGGCTCACACCTATAATCCCAGCACTTGGGAGGCCTAGACAGGAGAAACACAATTTGGAGCCTGGCCCTGACAATTTAGTGAGACCCTTTGTCAAAATAAAAACAAATAATGAAAAGGGTTGGGGTTGCAGCTCAGTGGAGAGGTCTCAAGTGTGATCCCCAGTCCTGCAAAATAAGTTTTATTGGACAAGCACTGCTGTTCCTTTTCAAATGCATTATCAACTCCTCTGAGGTTGTCTTAAGTGCATCTTCCCCTATATTTGAATAAAAATGGCCAGATCCATTATTTTCTTAAGCTCTTTTCTAGTTACATTCACATGCAGAACACTGATTAAGGCAAAGGCAAAACAAGAAAATGCAGTAATTCATTTTCTTTTTTTTTTTTTTTTTTTTTTTGAACCAGGGATCGAACTCAGGATCTTGAGCTTGCCAGGCAGTGGCTTTTGTCTCTGAGCTATTGCCCTGGCCAAGACAAAACTAGTTTCATTAATTCAAAAATTGTGAGATCACTGCTCAAAACGTACCCACTGGCTTGTACTACTACTGGTGGTACAAATAGATCTAATCACTTGTATTGATCTTATTTACTAATAAAAATAAAAAGCTCCCCAGTGTGATAGTCATGCATGGACCCCCAGTGGTTCAAGCCACCTGGCCTGTAAATCATGCTCCCATAGTAAACAAGTTAAAGCTGTGTGACCTTGTGGAATGTGTTTAGCTTTTGTACCTTAGTTTTCTTACTTAAGAAATGGAAACAAGAGCAGACCTTTCTGTTAAGGGTTATTATGACTGAAGGTTAAATGACATAATCCATAAAAATATCTTAAGTGTGCTAGGTACACTGTGCCTTCAGTACATTTAAGTTATTGTGAAATTAGCTTTTGAAAATTCTATAGAAGGCTAGGGATTTAGTTTAGTTTTTTTTTTTTTTTTTGTTTTGTTTTGTTTTGTTTTTTGAGACAGGGTCTTGCTATGCAGTTTAGGCTGGCCTTGAGCTCACTTTTTTGTAGCCCAGGCTGGTCTTGAATTCACGCTGATCCTCCTGCCTCAGCCTCCCAAGTACTGGGATTACAGATGTGCGCCACCACAGCAAGGCTAGGGATTTAGCTCACTTGTGCAGAACCTGTCTGGCAAGTGTGAGATCCTAAGTTTGATTCCCAGTAAACCTTCCCCCGCACCCCGTCCAGAAAAAATTGTAGCGAATTAAATACAAAGAAGGCTGAGGATTTAGCTTAGCAGTGCAGCGCCTGCCTGGCAAGCATGAGGTCATGAGTTCAATCCCCAGTGCTGGAATTGGTTCAGCCTGCCCTGGGGGTGAGACTGGCACAGCATGTGGTGCCAGGGATCAAACCGCAGTCCCTGCGGTTGCCTAAACTTGCCTAAGCAGGCTCTTGAGACTGCTGAGCCATCTCGCTGGCCCCAAAATGAGCATATTTTCAAAGGAAGTCTGGCAAGGAAAAGATCTTAGTGATAAGGTTAGTTATAATCTATCCAGCATGTAAATAGGTGATTGCTGTCTGTGACTTTAGAATGAGTTATTGATTGACATAGTAAGAAACTATAAAATTTTCTCTTTTTTTGGCCCTTCAGTCAGTTAATACAACAAATTTTTTTGTTTGTTTTGTTTTTTGTTCTTTAAACAGTTGTACTTCCCACATCTGATCTTCAGCCAACATGCAAAGGCTAGCATCTTGTACATGGGCTAAACACAAAGGGAGACATACAAAATGCGATGTAATGTTAAGCTTAGTCTGCTCTTGTAAATACGTTAAAATGTATAGGCCAGGCCAAATGATATAGTTATGGGTGCTGTTTTCTGTAGAATAGAAAACCTCTGGGGGCCTGTCCATACATATAAGCCAGAATGCATTAGGTATGTAGGCTCGATACACTTCTCCTTGAACCACAAGAGTACCCAGAGAGGCTGCTATAAGATTAGGGATTGTAAAGAGAACATTATCAGGTGACTGAACCAAACCCTGGTTGTTAACTAGGTGGCAAGCCTCATGAATGATCTGCTGCAGGCCTTTCCAGAAAGGTGGATGATGTGCTGTCGGGTTCATTGCTTGATGTCTTGGCAGAGATCTTGATGTGTTGTGTAGATGGAGTGGATTCTGGCCATGGAACAGCTCTGATGGTCCTAATGTCTCTTGATTTTCTTTAAATTAGTCATGCAAGGTCCAGTGGGTCACCTACACGTGATTCTGGGTAGTGATCATTATGTTGAGGAGGTCGTGCAATCCGGCCACGTTGAGCGCCAATTGTCGGAGTGCCTTCCTGGTTCTTGTCTCAGCCCAAGAAATCTAAACTTAAAATCTGAAAACCCATTATTGGAATTCCACCAACTTAATTCCAATCTACCACTCCCAGGGCAACCCATGGCGATAACAAAGACACTAAAACATATTTATACAATTAATGGGGAGCCAAGGGGCCCTAGGTTCAACCATGAAAACAGCTTCTGGAACCAAGAGCTAATACAACAAATATTTAATGTATGACATATCTTGTGTTAGACTGTGATTGATTTATCTTCTAAAAGTTTATAGCTAGTAGGTTAAAGGAGAATAAATACAGTAAGACAAAATTTAAATTCCATCATAAAAGTGCTGTTGATTATAGGGAAGTGAGAGAACATATGGTCAGGGAGATAGCTGAGCAGCATGAGTGCCTGCCTGGCAAGTGGAAGGTCCAGAGTTCAAGGCCCAGTACAAAAAAATAGAGGGAAGGAGGGAGGGAGGGGGTGAGGGGGTGAGGGAGAAATAGAGAGCGGGGAGGGGGTTGGGGAGAGAACAAGAGAATGTTGCAGTTTCTGATGTAATCTCAAATAAATCATCTTTCGTGGGGGGTACTGGGAATTGAACTTAAGACCTTGCACTTACCAGGCAGACCCTGTGCTGCTGAGCTATATACCCACCCTAAATCATCTTTTTTTTCAGCTTTGCCAATATTCTGGACAAATGGAAAACATTAGGAGTGACATATAGGGTGACAATAGTCATTTTGTTATAGTAGAAAGCAGGTTGAAGGATGGAGATGTATACACACACACACACACACACACACACACGGCTTTGTGTGGGAGCCAAGTTGTGCCTCTTAACTGAAGTCTATCAAATAGATTCCTTTGGTACTAAGAATTGCTGTGCTGATTAAAACTTCTCTCATACAGGGGAGTATGTGGTGAATGCTCGTTTAAAAAAAAAAGTACAATCAGTTGAGACAGGTTATGCCTCATTCTTGTATGATTTGCTGCCCAGATGGGTTCAGGTAAGTCACCCCATCTTCTAGGGCTATTGAGTACTAAGTTCAATGATAAGAGTACAAAGTTCATTGATAATGCTTGTCTAGCGTGTGCAAGACTCGGGTTCTATCTCTAGCAGCGCCCTCACCCCAAAGTAGTAGTGTGCTTACCAGTCTTTATATAAACCAGGAGTCGTGATGACATGCCCTTTAAAAGAGGATTGGGCTGAATGCGGTGGTGCATGCCTATAATCCCAGCATTCTGGGGGATTGAGTTAGAGGTTGGCAGATTTAACCACATTTTTCTTTGCAATAAAATATAAAAAAGGGATAAGGTTGTAGTTCAAGGTGAAGGCCCTGGGTTCAGAATACAGTACTGCTAGAAGAAGGGGAGGATTAGAGAAGTTTTCATGGAGGAGGTGACACTGGAGCTGAATAATTTTTTAGTTTACCTTTTTTTATGTATTTAGGACAGAATCTACAGGGTCTCACTACATAGAGTGGAGTCCTAGCTGTTCTCCTTTCTTCAGCCTCCCAAGTGCTGGGATTGCAGGTGGGTACCACCACCCCCAGTCTCAGTTGTCATCTTAGTGCGCCCCTGGGGCAGTGCTGGCATTCCAGAGACCAAACTCCAGCCCCTGCGCTCTGCCTAAGCAGGTGCTTTAGTTCACTGAGCTATCTGGCAGGCCTTATTTTTACTTTCTTTAGAACTTTTTAAAAAAACACTTACTTGAGGGTCAGTGAGATAACTCAGGGGACCGAGCACCTGCTTTGGCAAGCACATTGTGCCGCCCCCACCCCCAGGGCATGCTGAGCCAGTGACTGGGTCCAGGTGTGGTGGCACAGGCCTGTACTTCCAGTGCTCAGAGGCTAAAAAACAGGAGGATCGAGTTGAGCTACATAATGAGACCCTGTATCAAATACATAAATGAGAAAAAAAAAAAATACTTGATGCAGAGTCTTGCTACAAAGTTCAGATGCATAGTGATCCTCCTGTCTCAACCTCCCCAGCAGTAGGATTATAGGCATGCACCACCACACCCGGCATATGGTACAGGGGATTAAACCCTGGTCCTTGCTCTTGCCAGGCAGGCACTTAAACTACTGAGCTATATCTCCAGCCACTGAGCATTTTTTAAAAATATGTAGAGCTAGACGCAGAGGTACGTGTCTATAATCCCAGCTTCCCAGGAGGCTTAAGCAGGAGGATCGTAAGTTCATTTTTTTTTTTTTTTTCTTTTTGAGACAGAGTCTTGCTATGCAGTTCAGGCTGGCCTTAAGCTCACTTTTATAGCCCAGGCTGGTCTCGAACTCATACCAATCCTCCTGCCTCAGCTTCCCGAGTGCTGGGATTACAGGCATGCGCCACCACGCCCGGCTCATAAATTCATATTATGAGACCCTGTTTCAAAGTAAAATATAAAAGGGGCTGGGGAGACAGGCGAGCTAGCGTAGTGGACTAACGCACCTGCTTAAGCAAGCTTAGGCAAGCACAGAGACCACAGTTCAATCCTAGGCACCACATGCTGCATCATCCCACTCCCAGGGTGAGCCAAACTGGCCAGAGTCCAGGCGTGGTGGCACCGGCCTGTAATCCCAGTGCTGGGGAGACTGAAAGTAGGAGGATTACCACGAGTCTGAACTGTGTATTGAGACCCTGTAACAACCAAATACATTTTTTAAAAAATGAAAGGGGCTGGGGTTGTACCTTAGTAGCAGAGTACCTGTCTAGCACGTGCAAGGCCCTGAGTTCAATTCCCAGTACCACCAAAAAGTTTTTTAAGTATAGATAGCCAAAGATTAGAAAATACAGCTTTTTAAGACACAGTCTTAATTTAACTGAGCGTTTTGAGTTATTGATTTTAGTTTCTTTGGGTTTGGGGACTTAATTATCAAAGTAAACATTTAGTTGTTGAACAGTGACTTACTGGCTCATTTTCAAGGTTTTTTGACTTTAATGATTACCAAAATCAGGCCTTTCTTATTTTAATTATGCCTAGGCTTTTTGGAAAATGACCTAAAAGCTCCACCTTTGAATGTATGAGACAACTGTAATCTTTTATGGAAAAAGAGGAAATGGATCGATAGTTATTCAGCAAAAAACAGAGAAAGGTCAGACCCAGGTGCCCTGCTGAGAATCAGGTCATGGTTGGTCTGTAGAACCCCTGAAAAGCTTAGAGCATGGAACGCAGGGCTGTAGTAAAGGAGGAGGCCGGGGCCTTATGCAGACCTCCAAGGCATTAGGTAGCGCTCTGGTCCTAACTTACCCTCAGTAGTTGGGGAACTGCTGTCAGTTTTACAGAAGTCAGATTTTTTTCCTTTGGAGGAGTTGAATTTGCAGAGTTTAGGACCCACGACGCAGGTCCAGGAGAAGATGGGAAGAACATGCCAACTGAAAATGCAAAGCAGGAATCAAGTGTGAAGTCGAGTCAACCAATAGAGGGATCTCCTCTATCCGATCTCCCCTCACCAGATAAGGGAAGGATCTTTATCTACAGGCATGGCATGGCACCAGGAAAGGTCATTAAATTTGAAAATTCTGTGTGTATATCGGCAGGTTCATGCCCATGCTGATGTCCTAAAACATACATAAGCATGTTTTGTTAAACGTTCATCACTGAGAGCAGGCAACCTCCTTAAGTCATTTCACAACCAAACCATAGAACTATGCTATGAAACAGGCTCCAGAAAATCCATAAAGATTTGGGATTAACAAAATAAGAAGAAAAAATAGGGAGAGGCTGACTATAAGATCCACCGTTTTATTTTTAGAAACGTGTTTGCCTAGTATGGTTGAGGTTTTTGAGTTCAAGCTCCAGCACCAAGAGAAAAGGCATGCATGTAGATTTATGAGAAATATTGTCACTTTTTTTCCTTTCATCTTGGATCACAACTGGTTTGCAGTTTCGATTAAAAAGTTCCTACCAAAGGAGTTCATTCATTCAGACATTGAGTATTAACATTAACTTGCTTTTTCCTCAGTCTACATGGAATTTAATTTTGAGACTTTATGTTTACTAAGTAACTACATGTAAACCAGTCTTAATCTTAACAACACCTTCTATATTCCTAAGTAAATTGCATTTGTTTTTCTGGGTAACTTTTTTTTTTTTTTTTTAATAGGATGCTGGAGATTGAGCTCAGAGCTGCAGTGTTAGTTAGCCCTTATTTTTTATTTTTTTGTTTTGAGATAGAGTCTCACTGACTCCTCTAAATTCCCCTGGGATGGGCTGGAACTTGTGATCTTCCAGCCTCAGCCTCCCAGAATACTGGGATTACAAAGTGTGCACTACCAGGCGTGGCTTATTGGTTGCTTTTCTTGGTAACCTTGAAAGGATCATAGTTGAAGCTTCTTCTCAGTGAAAGAGAATCGTGTCTTAACGTCCTTGATACAGAGAAGGCTGGTTGCTAGCAGGTAGTGCTCACTGATGGACAGATTTATTCAAGCCAAATCTAAGTACAAATCGCCTCCATTTCTTCTAGATTAGTTACTAGGAGTAATACAGAATCATTTCATTTAAGGATAATTCTTTTTTAAATAGCTAAAAGATATTCAGTAAAACAGCTGTGATGTTCTTCCATTCTAAGATTTAAGTATCTCTCATTCAGTGTCTTATTTTTCCTAAGATATCACATGAGAACCTCTCACTGTCCTGGTATCTCTGCTGATGATTATTTATCTTTCTTAAATATGGCACTAGAAGTACCATTAACCACCCTGAATGTATAAAGGGTAGTTAGTCCTTTGCTTCCTATTAATGTGTCCTAAAATTATAGTTTTTATTTTCTTTTCAAGCTGTATAACTGGATCATGATAAGCTAAAATTTTTCAAGTTTCTTTTTTTAATGTACTTAGTACAGGGTACAAAGCCTCACTACACAGATCAGACTTATAGTGATTCTGCCTGTTTTTCAGCCTCTCAAGTGCTGGGATTACAGGCAAGGGCTGCCACACCCAGTCTCAGTCGCTGTCTCAGTGAGCCCCAGGGGTGGGGCTAGGGATTGAACCCTGGGCCCATAGTCTACCTAAGTAGGCACTTCAGTCCACTATCTGGCTGGTCCTTCTCAAGCTTTTTTGAGTTTCTTGGGTATTTTTTTGTTTTATTTTTGAGACAAGGGCCTCTAGTCTGCCTAAGCAAGCGCTTTAGCCCCCTGAGCTATCTGGCTGGCCCAACAGTTTCAGATATCTTTAATAAAATCATGAATGTGTTCACTAGCCAGGCATAGTGGTTCACGCTAGTTATCCTAGCACCCTGAGAGGCTGAGGCAAAAGAATCCCAGGTTCGAGTTTTGCCTGGGGGGATCAGCGACTTTATGAGACTTTAAAGGAGCTAGGTATGTGGTATGCAGGCCCTAGATTCCATCCTTGTTATTTCAAAAGAAAAAAAAAAGTGTATTTATTAACATGCAGGTCACAGAGCTCTTTAGCATAATCACTTGGATGATATAATAAAAAAGAGATTACAAAATGTTAGCATCAAGAGGAAGTTGAGCAGAGTTCAAGGCCAGCCTGTGCTACACAGCAGGACTATGTCTCAAAATAAAAAAAGCAGGACCAGAATTTCTTCCCCAGGGGCCCACTGGAGTGTGGTAGGGCTGTTGGAGGGTGTTAAGGGATTTAGCCAGTTAGGTAAAACTATGTCTTCCATTGTTTGCAGAGACTTAATCTAACAAACCTCCAAAGAGACTTAGGTGTTGGTAGCAAAGGGTCTCATAAAAAAATGAGGCTAAAGCTGGATGCAGTGGTACCTGCTTATAATTCTGAGGCAGGAAGATGGCAAGTTTAAGTCAAGTCTGGGCAACTTAGTTACTTAAGGAGACCCTGACTCAAATAGAAATGGCTGGGCTTGTAGTTCATCAGTCCCTGGGCTCATTCCTCAGTACCACAATTATTTCATTAGTTAAAGCAATGTTAAGCTCAGTGGTTTGTGCTTACAGTCCCAGCTTTTCCTTGTTCTTCAAGAGGCTGAGCTCAGCAGTTTGAGCCTACCAGCAGTGGTGAACTGTTGAGTGCTTTTCGTAATACAGACAGCCTGCTGTGTGGCTTGCGTGCCCCAAGTGCATGGGTGCTGTAGCTGTGCCACCACCCGCCTAAGAAAGATACGTAACCAGACCCTCACATTTTAAAAAAGGAACAGTGATGTGCTTTGAGAGGAAAAGCTGGTGGTGATTCAAAGTTTTCTTTACTAAGTGGTTAACTCCTATGCTGGAAAACCACTGCTTCTCTCTGTAGCAAAACCAACTATTTTTTCCAGAACCAGGGACCAAACTCAGGATCAACATTTTTTTGGTAGGGGAAGTGGATTGAGGAAACAGAACTTTAGGATTCTGAATCTAAAATGTCAGAAATGTAAAGTAGAAAGAAGATCAACATCCAGAATATGCATCATTGAAATTATGAAGGCTGTTTATTAAACTTTTTATTGTAATGAATATAGTGGACACTGAGAGGTAACCAGGTATTCGGAGAATTCCTTCAAAAAGAGAGGAGAAACAAGTAAACAAAAGGCAAAATGCAAAGGAAAAAGAGCTGGAAGTAGGACAGTAGTACAGAGAAAGAAGTACTAATATCTGAGAAATGAAATTCTCTAGCTTTAAAAATAGGGTGCTATTTTTATAAAATCTTACAACAGGGAAGAAATAACTGGAAAATAAAACATGATAGCCTCTGCACTAATAAAAGTTTGAAAGTAAAATTGAAACAGTTTCCAGAAAACAGAACACGAAGAAAAAGTAATGGAAATAGGGTTTTAAAAACCTAAAGGTTGGGGACTGGGAGATAGCTCAGTAGAATAGTGCTTGCCCGGAAAGCCCAAGGGCCTGAGTGCAAGCCCTGGTTCTGCACAGAAAAACAAAGCAAAAAAACTAAAGGTAGACCAAGAAGTCCAATATTTGATTAGTAGAAATTCCAGAATGAGAGGGCAAACAGAAATCATGTAAAAAAAAAAAAAAAATTCTGGAGTATTTTCTAGATTTGATCATACATTTTTTTCATATTGAAAAGGCTTATAAAATAATAGAAGAGGCTGTATAAATCAATTGTGGTTAAAGGTAATTTGCTGAGTACTCACGTATTAAAAAAAGTATCTAGAGGAGTGACTAGAGATTACATCTAAAGGATCAAAAGTGGCATTACATATTACAGTAGTAAGGTAAAAAGACACTGAAGGCAATGTCTTCAGGTGTCAAGTGGAAAGGATTTTGTTTTAAATCATTCATTCATTCATTCATTCATTCATTCATTCATTCATTTGGTACAGGGTCTCACACAGCTCAGACTTAGTGATCCTCCTGTCTCAGCCTCCCCAGGGCAGGAATTACAGATGTGCACCGCCACGCTCAGTTTCAGTGGCTGGTCACCATGCGGTACCAGGGTTTGACCCCAGGTCCTTGTACTTGCTTGCTAGGTAGTCACTTAGACCTCAGAGCTGTCTCCCCAGCCCCTGAAAGGATTTTGATTTTATAATTTTATTCCCAAATTATCAAATGTGAGATGTAAAGACTCTTTTAACATGTAGGACAAGAAAGTTCTTTAGGGCGCCCTTTTCACAGATTATTGGGGTTGTGCCCTTGCAAAGTAAGGGAGGTGATGATGGCATGTGGGGAGCAAAACTCCATAAGAAGCTGGGAACCATGGAGGTGAGGGCTGTGTGACTGTCCAGAGAAGCCCTGGAGTATCGGAAGGTCCGTGGGGAAGGCTCAGCCACACATGGGAAGAGTATCTGACGTATTGGGGCATGTGGAAAATATTTTTAGATACGTCGTAGCTAGTGCAGCAATTGAAGAAAAAGAGCAGAGTAACCATGAATTTGAGGACTTAAAGGGGTATGAGGCTCTCCTGTTTCACTTCGCTCCACACTGCATAGTAGTAGCTAAAGTGTTCACGCTGACTCTCGATTTGTGCAAAGATTGTGGTTAAACTGTGTCGGATGTGAGGGGAAAGGAGAGGTTAAAGCTGCCTTCCAAGGCAGTATACCTTACAAATAATATCTAAAACTGACAGATCAAACATATAGGAAAATAGAGACGTATCAGGACTTCCTAGAAGATTCTACAGACTGTAGTGACATGGAGAATCCTGCTGGGCTTTTTGTTTGTTTTGTTGTGTTTCTTTGGGGGGAAGATAGGTAGAGTTTGAGATAGAGTATCTTGATATGTAGTTAATGCTGGCCTCATATTCACAATAGTCCTCTTGCCTCAGCCTCCTCAGATCTAGGAGTACAGGCATATGCCATCATGCCTGACTTTTTATATAAATGTTCAGTTTTAGCCAGCTAAATGTTCAGTTTTAGCCAGGATTGCTGGCACATGCCTGTACTACCAGTACTTGGGAGGCTGAGACAGGGGGATCACCATGAGTTTAAGGCTAGCCTGAATGAACTACATAGAGAGACTATATCGTAGAAAGCCACCCCCCCCCCCAAAAAAAAAAAAAATAAGTTCAGTTTTACCCCTGTGTTCCCAGCACTCTGGGAGGCTGAGGTAGGACAATTGCAAGTTTTAGGACAGCCTGGGCAATTTAGCAAGACTCTGTTTCAAAAATAAACCAGGCATGGTGGTGCGCGTGTAAATTTTCAGAACTTTATGCTCAAACTTGTGCTGCATAGCTTGCATAATTACTGACTTAGTAAGACCCTGACTCCAAACACAGACACAGTAAGCTCAGACACAGTAAGTCGTAGGTTGAATTGCTAGCACCTCCTTCCCATAAAAACAGTTATATTCCAGAAAACTTACAGATGTCATTTAGAATGCTGATTAATACCACTTAAGCAGTTATGTCATGCATTTTCCTTATGTATTCCGTTCCTAATAGTACCACTCTCTTATGCGTATGGGATTGTAATAGATTTCCATGGCCTTTGACGTTGTTTGGCTTCCTTTCAGTCATTTCCTTTCAGAGTCCACGTGTGGTGGCGTGCGCCTGTGATCCCAGTGCTGGGGAATCTGAAAAACAGGAGAATCGCTGCAAGTCCAAGCTGTGTAGTGAGACCCTATACCAGATACATAAATAGAAAAAAGAAACCAAAGTTACTTCCTTTTAAATAATCTTTGTTTTTATATAGTTTTTTTTTTTTTTTTTTATTTCTTTGCAAAGTGTAATTTCTGTCATGCTGTTAGGAAATCTGTGATACTATATACTATATTTAAAACAGAAAATGCTTTCTCTACAAATAATAGCATTGATATATTAAAAATAGTGCTTTGAAATATCACTTAGAGGGCCAGCCAAATAGCTCAGCCGACTAAAGCGCCTCAAGAAGGCACAGGAGCCAGGGGTTCAATCCCCAGGCCTGCTGTGCCAGCCCTGGCCCCAGGACATGCTGAGATGGCAATTGAGACTGGACATGGTGGCAAAAAAAAACCCAAAATATCTTTTAGAGGGCCAGAGAGATAGCTAAGAGGCCTAAGCGCCTCCATGGCAAGCACAAGGACCTGAGTTCAGTCCCTGGCCCCGCATGCCGTGTGGTCTTGGCCTAAATGAAAAAGAAAAAATATACCTGTATGTGTATATCACTTAGAGTGTTTTCTGTAGTGGTGCGGTCTCACATGTCTGTAATGTCAGCGCCGAGGAGGCTGATAGCAGCCTGGGCTGCAGAGCTGCCTCAGACAACCAAAGCCAAGCCAAAAAAGAAGATGTATGAGTGAAATGTAAAATTGTCTGACATATGTCTTTGAAAATTCTAGAGATTTTGCCAATTTTGAGTTTCTTGCACGTGTATTCAAGTATGTGCATGAGAAAATGAAGCTATTTCCGTCTGATTTTCCAACCCCTGTGTCATTTTGGGACCTGAAACCAATGTCTGTAAATCTTGAATCAGAATCTCACTGTTGTCGTAGGGAGCATGACAGACAGACAGACAGAAAATAAAATTACTTTTTAAAACTAGAGATCTCCAGTGCCGGCTTGATAGCTCAGCAGAATAAAGCACCTGCTTAGGCAGAGCACACGGCCAGGATTCAGTTCCCAGCCTGCTGTGCTGGCCCTGCCTAAGGGGTGCTGAGATGGCGATTGAGACTGGGCGTGGTGGCACACATGGGTGCTTGTATAATCCCAAGCACCAACTTGGGAGGCTGAAAACAGAAGAATCACTACAAGAGTTCGATCTACTACGTAGTAAGACCCTACAGACCCTATAAATCCTGTCCTAAATACAGAAAGAAAGAAAAAACAAAACAAAACAAAACAGACATCTGAGGATATAGTTCAGTGGTAGTACACTGCTGGTTTTAGCCCTTAGTATGGAAAGAAAAAAGAGGTAGAAGAAAACAGTAATAGTGCATAGGAGGCTGACGAGATGGCTCAGTGTTCTAAAGCACCTGCTTAGACAAGCTTAGGCAACCACAGGGACCACAGTTCGATCCCCAGCACCACATGCTTCGCCAGTCCCACCCCCATGGCAGGCTGAGCCGGTCAAAATATAACAATAATAATAATAATAATAATAATAATAATGCATAGGTACTTTATGAGCAAAGGATTGGTAGTGGATATGGATTTTAGCTAAGACAAAAGAGTCAGCCAGGGGCGTGGTGGCCAATGCCCATAATCCCAGTTCTCAGGAGCAGAGGCAGGAGAATCATTGCAAGTTGGATACCGGGCTGGGCTACAAATGAGCTTAAGGCCAGCCTGAACTGCTAGTGAGACTGTCTCAAAAAAGACAGACAAGTAAACAAAAAAAAAACAGGAGTCAGCATAAAAGATTCCTCAGGATATTGTGTCAGATGCTAAAAGGTGTCCAAAGCAGAATGTTTGACCAAGAAGTAATGTGTGTTTTCTAAATATATCCCTTCCTTGGTGTTTTTATCCACAGACATCTCTCTTAGTAGGAGAAATACCATGACATGATAATGTACTGGTAGTAGTTTGCTTCTTTATATAAGCAATTATATTTGTACTGGTGACGAGATATTAGGTGAACAAATTACAGTATAAACTCTCATTTTTTTTAACCATACAAAATTTCTTTCCTGGGCTGAGCAGATGGCTCAGCAGCATAACGCCTGCCTGGCAGGCACAAGGTCCTAAATTTAATCCCCAGTGCCAAAAACTAAACAACAGAGCCACGAAGATAGCTCAGTAGACTAAAGTGCCTGTGTGGGCAAACAAAGGGACCAAGTTCGATCCTGGGCACCACATGCTGTGCGGCCCTGCCCCTGTGTGCACTGAGCAGGCCACCAAGATCAGGCATGGTGGCACATACCTATAATCCCATCTTTGGGGAGGCTGAAAACAGGAGGATCACTATGAGCCCAAGCTGTATAGTGAGACCCTGTACAAAGTACATAAATAAAAAAATTATTAAGCAAAAGGGTGGGAAAAGAGGCACTCTATTGAAAGAAGAGTAAAATCAAATTACAAAGAAAGGGACATTTTCACAGGAGATACTATTTGTTGGAGGCCGTTATTTTTTGAGGTATGTAGGTACTCTAATTTGTAAATACACATTTATAAAGAATGCAGAAGAACCACTTAATACCAGTATAGATGTCTACAGAGTAGAACAAACTTTTCATTAAGAAAATTTTGTGCCGATGCCACCCCATCCCTGGGGCAGGCAGAGACCCAGTTAGGACTGGGTGTGTGCCAGACGTGGTGACACATGCCTGTAATCCCAGCACTTGGGAGACTGAGGCAGGAGGATAGTGCAAGTTCGAGACCAGCCTGGGCTGCAAAAGGGAGCTCAAGGTCAGCGTGAACTGCATAGGAGACCCTGTCTCAAAAAGGAAAAGGAAAAGACAGACAGACAGACAGACAGACAGACAGACTGGGTGTGGTGGTGCACCCCTGTAATCCCAGCTCTTGGGCAGCTGTAAACAGGCAGGTCACTACATCCTGAACACCCTGTAGACTTTACCCTAAAAATACAGAAAAAATAAAGAAAAAAGGAAAATTTTGCTACAACTGTTTCAGAATATGTATCTGTATTTTAGAAAACACTTTTTACTGGAATCAGTGGTTTTATTTTGCTAAAGCAAATGATTGTAAGCTGTAATATGATAGATACATTGTTTAGAAAAAGACTTTTTTCTCTGAACCATTTAGCTAGTGTGGCTCGGTGGTAAAGCATTTGACCAGTCAGCATGTGTTAGGCTCTGGGTTCAACCCATAGCACCTTAAAAATAAAATAATAGATAGCTCTCCAAAGATGATACACAAATTCCGACTACAACAGGAAGAGCTGGGCAACCTTACATTCTTGTGTTCTCTCACTGCAGCAGCCCACTGGCTCCCATAGGACGTACTTATTTACCTGCTTTTACTTGGCCCAAACTCACTCTGCGGAGCCTGGTTTTTTCCTGCCTTTCATAGACTGCAAAAAAAAAAAAAAAGTCCAACATTATTAGTAATTAGGAAAACCCAAGTCAAAAACCACAGTGAGACAACCATGTCACAACTACCAGGATGACTATACAATAACTTAACAATCGGATAAGAGTGGAAAATACCGTGTGTTGGCAGCGACGCATATGTGTCAACCCTTGTTCATTCGTGATGGTGATGTAAAATGCTAGCGTAGATAGCCACTGTAAACATGTCTGGAAGTTTCTTAAAAAGTTACGAGATATCATGTTCATAATTTTACTCCCAGATAAATGCCAAAAGAGTTAACAATTGAAAATTACAGCATTCATGTAAGTTCTTACGTAGGAGTGCTCATGGCAGCAGTATTCACAACAGCCAGAAAGTCTAACAGCTTGATGTCCAGTAACATAGATGCTCAAACAAAACGCAGTCTGCGTACAGCAGAGGGTTATGCTGACATGAAAAGGAGCGCAGTTCTGAGACATGAACAGTGGAAACAAACCTCAAAAACGTAAAAACAGGTAAGCCAGGCGTACAGGGTCGTATACAAATGATTCCATCTACCTGACGTACTCAGTAGGGAAATCCTGTACAGGAAGCTTAGTGTAGTGGCTGTTCTGCGGAACGGGAGAGCAGTGGGGCTCAGGAGGGTTGACTTCATGTATTCTGAGGGGATGAGAAAGTTTTGAAAGGAGATAAGAGGTGGTAGCTGAGCAACAATATGAATGCACTAAATGGCACTGAATTAATTATACACTTCTACATTTTTAACTTTGTTGTGGGCAAATCTCACTTAAATTTTTTAAAGAAAATTCTATATCCATGAAAACCATTTGTGATAGTTAATTTTAGGTGTCAACTCAAAGGGCTAAGGAATGCCCAGATAACTGTTTAAACATTATTTCTCATGTGTCTTTTGAGGGTGTTTCTATAAGAGGTGAGAATTTGAATCCGCAGACTAAAGGTCTACCCACCCAATTCACTGAGGGTCTACGTAGAACAGAAAGATGGAAGAAGGGAAAAGCTTCTCTCTCCTTGAGTTGAGGCCTCTGCCTTTTGCCTTTGGGTGTCAGAGCTCCGGGACCTTGAGACTTAGACTGAATTATATTCACTTTTCCTGCACCAGCAAGTTCCAGGATGAATCTCATCCTCCTCATAAAAACCCTCACCTTTATTGGCTCTTTTTCTCCGGAGAACCCTAACACGCATATTCACTGAGGCAGAATAAAAGCATTTCTTTTTTTTTTCTTTTTATGAATTTAGGACAGGGTCTACAGGGTCTCACTACATAGATCGTACTCATAGTGGTTCTCCTGTTTTCAGCCTCCCAAGCATTGGGATAACAGGTGTGCGCCACCCTGCCCAGTCTCAATCCCCATCTCAGCATCACGCCTGGGGATGGGGTGGGCACAGCATGCCAAGAATTGAGCCCCAAGCTGCTGCCCTGGGAAACAAGTGCTTTCGTCCTCTGAGCCATCTGGCCAGCCCCAATAAAAGCATTTCCATTAAACAAGCACTGGAAACAATTTGTGGTTAGTAGATCTGCCTTACATAACCTTGTAAAGCTTTTTTAAGCCAGGCATGGTGGTGCACACCTGTAATCTCAGCACTCTGACGCTGAGGGAGAAGGGTTACTGAATTTGAGGCCAGCCTAGGTTACAAAGCGAGTACAAGGCCAACCTGAACTGCCTAACAAAACCCTGACTCTAAAAGCAAAAAAACAACAACAACAACAAAGTTTTTCAGGCTGAAAGGATATGGTACCAGATGGTAACTTGAAGGAAAAAAACACTGTAAATGTTAATTAGTGGTAAATATAAAAGACTATAAATAAATTGTTCTTTTTTATCTTAACTGAATTAGAAGATATTTGCATAAGACAATAATTGAAAACTAACTTTAGCCTTCTGAGATAAACATGTAGTGTATAACAATAGTAAAAAGGGGAAGGGGAGAAATGGAACTTTATTGTAGCATAGTTTCTATATTTTACAAGGATTAAACTAGTAGTCTGAAATAGATTGTGCCAAATTTTACATATATGTAATTGCTAGACTACTAAGAAATTAAAGAAATACATGCTTAAAAAGTGAAAAAATTACAAGAGCACACCAGAATATATCTTTTAAAAAAGATAAGAGAAACAGTTATAAAAGAAATGTAGAAGGCAGCATGGTGGCACACACTTGTAATCTCAGCACTTGGGAGGCTGAGGCAGGAGGATCGGTGTGAGTTTGAGACCAGCCTGGGCTACAGAAGTGAGCTCAAGGCCAGTGTGAACTGCATAGTGAGACCCTGTCTCAAAAAGACCAGAAAAAAAAGAGAAAGAAAGAAATGTAGAAAATAAGCAAGGAACGGGGCTGAGGAGATAGCTCCGTGGCACAAGTGCCTGCCTAGCAAGTGCAAAGTTGTGAGTTCAAACCCCAGCCCTGCAAAAAAAGAAAGAAAGAAAGAAAGAAAGAAAGAAAGAAAGAAAGAAAGAAAGAA
>PVKN010016890.1:0-17607 GCA_004027915.1 Capromys pilorides | reverse complement strand
AGGACCAAGTGAATTCATGCTGATTTCTATAAAAACTTCAAATAAGATCTAACACCAATGCTAATTAAGCTCTTTAATGAAATCAAAAGTGAAGTAGAACTTCCAAAATCATTTCTGAAAGCTATTCCCCAATTCCAACACCAGACAAACAAGCAACCAACAAGTAACTACAGCTTTCTTTCCTTAGCATAGATGCAAAAATCCTTAACAAGATACTGGCAAACACTATTCAACAAACCATTCAAAAGATTATACAACATGACCAAGTGGCCTTGTAGGGATACAAGAATGGTTCAACATATGCAAATAAAACATGTAATACTTAACATAAACAGAAGCAAAAACAAAAATCAAATGATCATTTCAATAGATGCTGGAAAAAAAAACTTTGACAAAATCTAATATCTTTTCATGCTATAACCATGCATATGTGATTAAGAATTTTGAAATAGAATGATTATCCTAAATAATCCTGATAAGAAAGAAGTAAGATTATCAGACTCAGAGAGAAGATCTACAGGTCAAAATCAAGGAGAGAGGATGTGACACTCATGGTACTGAAGATCAAGGAAGGTACCACAAGACAAGGAATGTAGTTGGCCTCTAGAAGGTAGAAGAGTCATAGAAGTGGACTCTTCAAACCTGCAAAAAGAAACTGGCCTGGCCAACACTTTGACTTTCTCCCAATGTTGGATTTTTGTCATCTAGAACTGTAAGAGAATATCATGTTATTTTAATCCTGAGTTTGCAGACACTTACCATAACTGCAATTTGAAACTAGCATACTGATATATATTCTCTAAAAACAAAACGCAGGAAACAACTTTTTCTCACTCATACCATTTCCTTCAGATAAGCATCAATGAAGTCTCTCATCTCATCAGGATTCCAGTCTTTCTTGTGGTTTTCAATCACTTGAGCAACAAATGATTTTAGTTTGTCCCAGTCTCTGAAGAGAGTTTGATGAGGTCCAGGAAGGAATTTCATTATCCATGGAAAGAAAGTGTAGAGCTAATCAAGAGAAACAAAATAATTGTGGAGACAACATAGTGTTGCTTTTGAACTTTTCATGATAGTCTTCTCCTTTCATCTCTTTTCTTTGCTCATACTTATATTTTAGTGTCACCTTGGACTTCTCTTTTCTCTGTCATCTCTCCTACAGGAATTCCTACACTCCGTCCAACTACACTGAGCTCTTCAGACCACCTCTCTCCACCCTGCACGTGCTTACCACACTACTGCAAAACACCACCTCCACCTACCTGGATATTGGCATTGTTTTAATGGTTTCCTGATTCTTCTTAACCAGTTCCCAGCCTATTGTTTTATATAGCTGCCAGAGGATTATTCATCTTTTTTTTCTTTTTTTTTTTTTTTGTCTTTTTGAGACAGGGCATCATTATGCAGTTGAGGCTGGCGTTGAGCTCACTTTTGTAGTCCAGGCTGATCTTGAACTTGTACCAGTCCTCCTGCCTCAGCCTCCCAAGTGCTGGGATTACAAGCATGAGCTACCATGCCTGGCTATTCATCATTTTGTCCATGTGATTTTATGCCTTGGCTCTCAACTGTCCAGTTGCTTTACGTTATACGTAAGACCAAAGTCATTCCTTGAGCCTATAGACCCTATAGAACTGGTTAGTACAGATTGGTGGTTTGTTTTCTCTTTTTCCCCACCATCTCAGTCACAGAGGCCCTGTGGTCACATAAAGGATGTTCCTCCTTAAGGCTTTGCAGCTGCTTATTCCTCTGACTAGAAAGCTCTTCCTGTGAAATCTGTATCACCCCAACTCCTCAACTCATGTAGGCACTCCTCAAATCTTACTTCCCTGGTGCTCTTTCCTGAGGATCCTGTAAGTGTCTTCCAGCCTTTATTCCCTTTTACTCTATTTTCCTTCATGGAAATATCACTAACTGTGTCAGTGTGTGTCATGTGGATGCACGCACACATAACTTCATTGTTAAATTGTTTGTCTAATGTGCATGGGTTCAACGACCAATGTCAAAAAAAAAAAAAAAAAAAAAAAAAAAAAAAAAAAAAAAAAAAAAAAAAAAAAAAAAAAAAAAAAAAAAAAAAAAAAAAAGAAGAAGAAAGAAAAGAATAACTACATCCAACAAATTGATTTCAACTCATTTTTGTTCAATAAAATGTTATATTGTACTTTTGCATCAAAGAGCAAGAAACCCAAAAGGTAGAGCTTACTTGAGTCTCACATCAGCCCAATAATCCTGGACAAGATGCAGGAAGGGAAGTGCTTACCTGGCACAGTGGTGCAGCTTCTAAGTAAGTAGCCTCATCCAGTAAGCTCAGCAGCTCCTGAAACTGACTGTCCTGGTAGTCGAAGCGTTCCCCAAAGATGACAGAACAAATTATATTGGAAACTGCATTGTTGATCTTGAAGTGAGGGTTGAAAGGCTGTCCTGCAAGTGGAGGAAGGAAGAGATGGATCCTTCAAAAACCATTGATTTTCTCTATTTTCTATAGATTTTCATCAATATAGCTACTACAGAGCCATATTTGAAGCTCTAGCCACAGCATATACAGTAAGGTCTTGTTTAATGTCATGGAAATTAAATTTATGATCTCTGTTTATATTTAGCAACATGTTTAATGCATGTAGAAAGGTGTCCTCCTTGAGGTCAGCATCACTGGAATGTGGTCACCATTCTATGCCAGTACCTAGCACAGTGATGGACTCAGGGGGTTGCATTTAGGTTTGTAATAAGTATCTGTTCAATGGATGGATGGGATGAATGTCTCATACCTAAACTATGACATGCTCACCATTCTCCTCTGCCATGATCTCAATGAGATGGTGGGCTTCCTCCTGGATGCGCTCCTCTAGGCTCTTCTTTCCTAAACCAAAGTTCCTTAGTGTGGTTAGAGCGAACCTTCTTTGCTCCTTCCATACTTGGCCACTGGACATGATCAGTCCTGGGGAAATGAAAGCCAACATTATGACATTCTGATACCATCATGTGGATACCTCTTCATTGCATGGACATGTGCATCAGATAAAAAGGAGAAGGGACATTAATACACTTGAAATTTATTCAGAGACATACTCCCACAGAAATAAGTGTAATTCTACCATTTACTGCCTGACATTTATTAGCTGCTTGCACATGTTCAAATATTAGTCTATCTGCATCTGAACCCCATGCTTTGATTAGAAGTGAGTCAAGCTCAGTTAAGAATTAGTGTTAAACTAAAGATCTGTAATTCAGACATGGCAAAGCCAAAGCCCACAGGCAGAAGAAAGCACAAAAAGGCTTTGCTGGAGAAGTATTATCTGATCTGCACCTTAAACAATGAGCAGTGATTCAAGAAAGCAAGAAGCGGGGCCAGCGAGATGGTTCAGTGGTCTAAAGCGCCTGCTTAGGAGGGCTCAGGCAACTGCGGGGACTGCAGTTCGATCCCCAGTACCACATGCTGCGCCAGCGCCACCACCAGGGCAGGCTGAGCCAGCCACAAAATGAATAAATAAAGAAACAAACAAACACAACAAGCAAACAAATAAATAAATAAATAAATAAATAAATAAATAAATAAATAAATAAAAATTTAAAAAAAAAAAAAAGCAAGAAGCAAAGAATCTTCTAGCAGAAAGAACAGCACAAAGTACAGAACATCTTATTGTGTTCCATACACCATTTGTTTCACAACACAGACAATGCTGAGCGCTGTTTATATGTCTTGATTTTGAGAGCACTCTTCACCTTCTTTATGTTTGTGTATTTGTCCTTCACCATCACATTAAAATATACTTCTTCACTGTGAATCACTGAAGTCTCCAACCTCTTCTCATGTGGTCTCTTCTTAGCTCTACACATCTCTTATTTTGTTTTGTTTTTATTTTTGAGACAGGGTTTTCTATATAATACAGGTTGGCCTTGAACTGACTTTGTAGCTCAGGCTGGCATGGACTCACAGCAATCTTTCTGCCTCAGCCTCCTGAACCCTGGAATTATAGGCATGAGCCACCATGCAGGGCCTCATGCTCCTTATTTGAATGACTCTCTTTCCAGTAGAGGTCAGTTTGGCACACATATGTATGTTTCCATGAATCTCTGTGAGCAGATTTTTACACTATTTTGTGGTTCATTTTCTTCTATGAAATCTTCAACTAGGTCTCTAGCCTCCTTTCCTGTCAACCCACATTTCCACTGAAAATCTTAACAATGCCTATGGTTTTAAATAATAACTACTGCTAGAAACCATCTCTTTCTATCCAGGAACTCTACCCCTCATGGCAATGAAAGCTTAATGCTTGAGTTTGCCCATTTAAAGCATTGCAAACTTGACACATCCATGCATGAATTCTTAGCTTTTTCCATAGTGCTCTGAACAAAAGTCAAACCTACTAAAAAAACTCCTTCACTTACCTGTGCCTCTTTCCTTCTGGTAGCTGGGAGAGAAGCATCCCAGTACCTCCTTGTCCCTCCATTGACATCATCGTGTCTTATTAGGTTTAGCTAATCATTACCTGGTATCCATGTAACATCATGATTACCATCTTTTCCTAGAACACTTTTATTTCTTTCCTTAAGCTGTCATTTTCTGTAAGTTAAAATGTACAAAAACTCTTGTTACCTCAACTGCATTCTTGTCATGCCATCACTGAGTCTTATTAATGTACTATGTATTATATTTTTCTCCACTTAAAATCATTCAAATGCTTACAAGTTCCTTGGTATAAAAAAATCAATCTCCTTACCAGGAATCTGTTTGAGTTATTCCTAGTCAGACAGTTTTAACTCCATTTAATTGTCTCCTTTATAATCCTGAGCTTGCATCATTGGATGTGTTTTATTTCTAAGTTCTTTGCCTTTAGTCTCGTGTGAGGGACTCTTCATACTATATATACCGTGATTAAGTATTTTTGCAACTTATTGAATGAACTGTCTTTACTCATATGAGCTTTCCCTAAATTCTAGGACTACGTTCAAGCTCCCAATAAGTGTCTCTTGCTTTATCTTTTTTCTTACTTTTTTCTGAGTGAATGGTTACTGTGCTTTTCTCATAATGGAATGATAGTTACAAAGAATATATATATATATATATATATATATATATATATATATATATATATGAATCATTCTTCTCATTCTTCTATTATTTACTCCTAGCACAGGCTTCCCCAGGCAGTAAAAGCATGTAGAATTGTTTCACAGACTATTTCAAAGAACAATTTGAAGCATCTGAAAATGATCCTTGATACTTTAATAAACTGACATATTTGATTTCAAATTTTAAATGTTTAAATATACCTAATGACAATTTTAATTCACCATGCCAACCTGTTCTAACATAAGTTGAGGTGTGAGATACTCTGTGTGATGTGGCCTTGATGATTCAGTCTAAATAGTGAGAAGCAAGGAGAGAAAGTAGCAGAATGAAGCAGAATCACACCCTTTGTCCTAGGGATGAGTGCAGAATGGGGAAGCGCATCACCTCCTCCCCTGATGTGAACACTGATATGGTCATTTTATCATCCACACATGCAGAGTGAGTCCTACAGGAGGCGATTTCTTCCAGATCCCCATCAAGTTTACTGCTCTCAAGCCCTCTGAGGAGGTGCTCCAAGCAAATGCAAGCACCCAGCTTCCTCTGATGGATAAATTTCATGTGGTTCATTTGGGCAGTTTAAGAGAATTGTAAGCACAGAGACACTTTCATCATACCATGCACATTTTGAACATACTTACTGTGGTGAAGAGACTTACCGTATTTACCAAATACACGTTCTCGAATAGGGCTCAGTGGGCGGTTAAGAAAGTCCTGGCCACTGTGGATAAGGACTTCTTTGATTAAAGGCAGTCCAGTTACGAGCACTATAGGCATATCAGCCAAATCCATGCTAACAAGGTTACCATATTTCTTTACATACTGAAAGACATTGAAATAGTCACAGTTGAATATACACATGTATATGAACCCAGGGATGGAGAGACAGTATGTGAAAAGGACTTTAATGGAGGGATCCTGGCTTTAATGAGGGATCAGGAGTGGCTGCATTATGGATCTGAGGGACATAATTTTGAGTTATTTCTCTCCGCTGAATCAAGTTGAATTCAATACACTTTAGAAATGAAGTTCACTTAAAAGTGTATTCATGTCTTTAACCTGTGATCTGAGCGAGCATCTACCTTAGCGGAGCCATTGGGATTCAACTGCCCTACAATAAATGGGGTTCCTAACCTGACATATCCTAGAATCTAGTGAAGACAGAATTCAGCACAACTGGCCTGCTGAAGAAGGATGAGATATGTTTATTCTAAGTCTGGTGTAGCAAAAGTAGACTCCTTAGTGAAGCAGCTTGAAAAGAAAGCCCCCATTCCCAGGATAGGCTAGTCAATGGGAAGTACACTGTAGGATGGAGGCAGAGACCAAGCAGTTTCTTTCGCCCTATGGGTACCTGAGGTCCTGGCTCTGTGCCGCACTAGCAATGAGTTCTTGGAACACATACTCCACTTTCTGAGCCTCAGTTCCTCAGCTATAGAATAGAAAATTGTTTCCCTCGCAAAGTATTGTGTGGGGAAAAATGAGGCCAGCAATAAGAATATAATTTTCTTTTGAGGAATACTGAGGATGAAGACATTTATTATCAAATGAAATAGGTAGTTGTCATGGTTTCTGTCTAGATGTCCCCCAAAGCCTCATGCAGCCATGGAGCAGCTTTTAGAGTTTGTGATTAATTCACGATCCAATGCAGGTATTATGGGCATGAGTGCTGTACTTATTCTGGGGCAGGTAGCATGAATGAAATCTAAGAAAGTGAGAGAGGCTTAGTAGCTGCACAGCTGCTGCTCCTCCCTTTATTCTTTGTTGTTTCCTACTGCCATGAACTGATGCTCTCTGCCATGCGTCCCTCTGCCCCGAAGTCAGCTGAGCATGGACTGAAACCTCTACAAACTGTGAGCTAAATAGACCTTTTCTGAATTTTGGATGTTGCATATTTTGTCCCAACAATGAGGAAAAAGTAACCAAGACCATAGTGTAATGACAGCTGAAGTGGCTGAACTGTGAAACACTGTGAAAGGCACCAAAGAGACATGTCTCAAGTGTCTTTGGAAAATAAAAGGCTTTTAGGCAGGCAAAAAGGGAAGCTCCACATTCCCTTAAGACTTTGCCTTTATTTCAATTGCTTGAAGATCCATAAAACAAGTCTATAATTCTCAGAAATATAAAAAGGCTTCAGAACAAGGGAATATTAAAAAGAGATACACTGGTTGTATTTAAAAACAAGTTACACTTTCCTCAAGGGATGCAGTGGAAGACTATAAAAACACTTTTTGAGTCTTTCCATATCTGAACTGGAAGTGGTCCATTGAATCTGCACAAGACTAATATTAGTGGCAGCTATTCAACAGGTGTGCAAACTTGTACACTCTGTACCTATAGCAACCTGGGCATGCACAAACCATGCAAACCACATTGTTTATTAGAACCTGTACAGAGGAGAGGGACATAAGCTGGAGAAGACTGACAATTAGACTTCAACCATATGCCTACATATGGAGAATTGAAACAAATGTTGCTCCTAATTGACACTGGTGTAGGCTGGTTTTAAAGTTTTTCTATCAATGCCAAAAAACAAAACAAAACAAAACAAAACAAAACAAAACAACAAAACCACAAAAGAAAAAAAAAAAAAACCCAAAACCAGCCACCAAGGTAGTCTAGGTGCTTCTTAAAGAAATCATCCCAACATTCTGACCATCCCAGTCTCTCCAGAGTGACAATGGACCTTCTTTTATCTCTCAAATAATTCAGGGGTGGCAAAGGTTTTAGTAATAAAATGCTACCTCCATTTCACTTGGCAGCCTCAAACTTCTGAAAGGTAAAGAGAACCAAACAGACCCTAAAACTGAATCTGGCAAAACTTTACCAAGAGATATCTCTGTTCTGGCTCCAATTGTTATCAATAGCACTCATGAAGGTTGAAATATGCCCCAAACAGGGCCAAGTTTGAGCCCATTTCAGATGTTACATGGAAGGCCATTTCTATCCTCTGATGTGATATTAAACCCAGAATATGAGATACTTAGAATAAATGCCTCTTCCATCAGGACCAAGTATGACAGGCTATCCAATGTATAGAAAAACTCCTGCCAGCCCCTGGTCTATGAGGACCCCGAGTGTCTGCCACAGAGACCAAGAGGTCATAAAAACCGAGAGAGAGAGAGAGAGAGAGAGAGAGAGAGAGAGAGAGAGAGAGAGAGAAGAAAACCTTTAGAGGAGAATGGCAGCAGAGCAGTGAAAGCCAAATTGGAAGAGTTGATTTTCAGGGATCCAATGATAACATTGTATGAAAAGTGGCAGAGATAGATAAATGGACTCAGCTTTCTCAGCTGGTCCTACCTAAACTGTCTGAAAACAAAGATCACTCAAATGGAGAAAGCTATTCTTGTGGGCCTCTGGAAGACTTGAGATTGCTCTTCAAATAATAAGACTTTAGTGTGGCCACAGATAAGTAAACAAGATCTTACTAATGTCATGGCTAAAGACTCTTGATAATTTTTCTGGCCGAACACTTTAACATACATTTTTCTCCATAGGAAATACAGAAATCCAACCAGCTCCTTACATTTGGACTAATAGTAGTTTCTTTCTCCTGCCAAACAGGCAACTTGATGGTCACTAATTATCTCATTTTCTTGCACATTATTCTACCTTCAAACCAGTTAGAGAGCCATAGCACCCAAGGTAGTGAGAGAGAACATAACCCCAAGTAGGTGGGGTCTACAGCTCCTTCCAGTTCAAAACTATAGAAGATGAGGTTCTTCACTTTTTAAGAACCCCCTAATGAATTATGGGATTTATGTCTTTCAACAATGAATGAGATAGGAAATATGTCTTCGGCTACCTGGGGAGAGAGGCATGGTGGGATCCAAGATCTACATAACACTGCCTGTCAAGACCCAGTATCTAGAGCCTGTTGCAGGATCCCATGAGATGTGGATGGCATGAAAGAGAGGGGACAACATAAGTAACTCACTGTTGTGACCCTTCATGGTAGCTCTGGAAACTCAGTATATATTTTTTTCCTCATTTGTTCAACCTAAGTTTTCTCTGTGGAGCCAGTTTCCTCCTCACCTCCACTTTTCAGAACTTGTCCCTGTTTTTGGCTTGTCTTGTTTAACATTTTCTTTGAGGGAAACAGGACCTGGAATATATTTAGTAGGTATGACATTTCTAAAAGAAACTATCCCACAACACACCCATCTCCATTTCCCCAACCAATGGGACACTACAGGTACATAATGACGATGGTATAAGACGGAAGCAGTAATGCAGAAGGAACTGGAATTTAGATCATGTTGTGCTACAAAGCCTCCCTTTCCTAGACTTCATGCTTATGTCTGAGCACTTTATTATGAGAATTATCTCTCACTCCTTTTATATCATTTCATTTTGAGGTCTCAGTGTTATAAGCAACTTGATGAGCAAGCTACTTCTTAATTTATACAACTTAGGTACCACTTCAGTATGACGAGATTCTTCTTTTGTTTAAATACATGTTCCTATCATCAGCCCTATGGCTATGGTAGCAAATGCTTAGAAAATGGGACAGGGAGAGTAGTGAGGTTGCCCACATGTCATCCAAACAGTCTGGTTTCTGGCCCTTACTCTGTGCTTTAGCACATGACCTCCCCCACTGAAAATTTCTTATTTATTTTCCAGACTTAGCTAATTACCAAACAGGCTTTGAAAGTCCAGCCAGTGTTTTCAATGCTTTACAAAAAATTATTCCCAGGGCTTTCCATGAACAGTGATACCATCATAGGATAAAGATTTAAAAGCAGCTGTTATAGAAGGATTTCTAAAATATTACACACACCATTGAACAATAAAACAGTAGGAATTCTTACAGAAGAAATACAGAAGCACAAGAAGATTTTTTTAAAAGAATAACATGACACCCCCTACACACACACAGGCAGCATGTGTGGGACCTTCAGAACCTGCCAGAGTCTACCTCACCTACCCACTAGGCCCGGTGCATGTGTGGGACCTTTGGTGCCCTCTGGATTCTAGTCCACAAGGCCCACAGGCCCTGCGTGCCTGGTGTTGAACCCTGCAACAGAACTACTTGTAGAAAGGCAAGAGGCAAGATTCAGCCAACTAGTGTAGGAGCAGAACATCTTGCCAGGGGGACACAGTGGATCCATTTCTATATGCTGTCATAGGAAAAAGCACAGCACAGCAGCCAGACCCAAGCGAGGCTCACATGGATGAGTTCTAACTTGGTAGATCCAGTTCTGGTAAGCTGAGAAACTTTGCTAGACCCAGATCCATGACAGCATTCTCTCTCTGTCTCTCTTGACTGAGAGAAAGGACAACAGAAAACTGGGCTGAACTAGCATGACTGGAATACTACAGGTGCAAAGAGGAGGTGATCAGATAGAACTACTTTAAGAACAAATTCCCAAACCAGTATCTGCTTAGCTTTACAGTCATCATGTTTGTTCTGAGGGTTTACAAGGCAAACCCATTAGATACAAAAGTTTGTCAACTTTTAAATCTCATTATGCATTATTAGTGTTGCTAATTATAGTTCTGTAAATACAAAACTATGTCTTAACCACATAATATCTCTTGGGTAGCAATAGTGGTACATGCTCAGGTAATAACTGCATCAAAGCTCTACACAAAGATCAAAAGGTCTTTATGCAAAATGACAAAGTGAAGGGGCAAAATGCATTCTCATGCCTCAAGCACATCCAGACCAAATGCAGGAGAGACTACCATAGAAGAAAATGTAAACCACAAACCTCAAATCTCTGAAATAATAGCATCTGAAGAAAAGAAACAACTGCAGAAAGGTATAAAGGAAATCAGATTAAAATAATCTCTGAAGAAAAAAAAACCGATGGCTGTAATGAATTATTAAGCTCTTCTGAAGGAATCACTGATAGATCTGGTTCTCCCACCACCCCCGCCGTGGGCTCCAGTAGCTCTGGTGGTGGGAGGAAAGGCAGCTGCCAAGCTGAGTAGCTTCGCCAGGCTCCCGTGAGCCTGGAACAGCAGCTTCAACCCCTGCCCCCTCAACCCCCCCGCAGTCAAGATGCCCAAGAGGAAGGTCAGCTGCACTGAAGGGGCGGTGAAAGAAAAGCCCAAGAGATCACTGAGGTTGTTTGCTAAACCTGTTCCAGATAAAGTGGAAACGAAGCCAAAAAAGGCAGTGCGAAAGGATAAATCTTCAGACAGAAAAGTGTGAGCAAAAGGGAAAAGGGGAGCCAACGGAAAACAGGCTGAAGTGGCTAATCAAGAAACCAAGGAAGATTTACCTGCAGAAAATGGAGAAACTAAAAATGAGGAGATGCAGCCTCTGATGAAGCAGAAGAGAAGCCAAATCTGGTTAATCACACACCATATCTTATCAGTGCTCCCTGTCTCCCTTCTTGTACAATCCGGAGGAATATTTTTATCAACTATTTTGTAAATGCAAGTTTTTTAGTAGCTCTAGAAACATTTTAAAAAGGAGGGAATCCCTCCTCATCACATTTTTTAAGTATAAATGATTTTTTTTAGAGGTGAAATCCTTCTGTGGTTGTTTATTTTTTGGTACAACCAGAAATAGTGGGATATTGAATTATGGTAGGCTTTGACTGTCTTGGATGTCAGCTTAACATTCCATAGGTAGGGGTTAGTTTTATATCCTGCAATACAAAGTATACTAAATGGGAATTTGGATTTGCAGTCATGCATTTAATAGGTCTTGGATACTTTAAATGACTTCTATTCCCATGTTTTTAGTAGAACTGTTTCCTAAAGAAAACTACTCCCTAATTGTTGCCCTGTCAGAATTGCGTGCATCTGTAACATCTTTGGTAGTGGCAGTGTGGTTTGCCTTATTTTGTTAATGTGCTGTGAAAGATCAAAAATTTGAGTATGTAGTATATGTGACACAAAATTGTGAATTGGTGGGACTTAAGTAACTTATCCTCAGCATTTGAAGAAACTGGTACTTAAACCTCTTACAGAAAATTTGCCCCTAAATTTGAAGCTGGAAAGTCACTGGTATAGCTAACAAAGGATACATGGCTTTTTTTGGTATGTGTGTTAAGAATTGCGTACAAAGTGCATTGTGTACTGATCCTCAACATAACCAATAAAAATCTCAAATATTGAAGACAGAAAAAAGAAGACACTGATAAAAAATAGAGAATGGAAAAATGATGAAATTCTTGAATGAGCAATATAGGAAAGAAAAAGAATATATGAAGCAGATTCAAAGAGTTATATAGGAAATTAAAACTTCAATCACAAGCTGGCAAAACCATTTGAATGAAAGTGAAGATAGAGTTTCAGACCTTAAAGACACCACTGTGTCTAGTGAAAACATAAGAAAAGATCTCTTAAAAACAACTAGGATGCAGGAAAAAATAATTCAACATCTGCAAGATGACACAAAGATGAACAACATAAGACTAATAGGCATCAATGAGAAAGAAAGTCAATACAAATGACATAAAAAGAATGTGAGCAGAAGGAATAGCAGAAAATTCCCCAAATATGGGGAAACAATTTGACATTCAGCTAACCAAAGCATATAGAACTTCAAGTACATCAACCCAAAGAAAACCACAACCAGACATACAATCATCAAGATCACAGAAATCTAGTACAAGAATAATATACTAAAAGGCACTAGAGAAAAGAAACAGATCACATTTAAAGAAAAACCCATCAGAATAATGGCAGATTTCTCTTCACAAACCATCAAGTCAAAGAGCATGGAGTAAAGTACTACAAGTCTTCCAAGAAAATGTATTCCAGCCCAGGCCACCATAACCTGCAAAAATCTCAAGTTTGAAGGAGAGGTGAACTATCTCCATGATAAAGAGCAGCTAAAGAATTTCATGATGACAAGGCCAACCCTACATTCTACTAGGGATTTCAGAGAGGCACAAAAATGACCACAACTCCATGAATGAGAATGGAAAGAACCCACCAAGTAGGGTAAACAATTAAATACAGGAAAAAAAGATATACAACAACAGGTAAATAACATGTCAATCATGAGTCAACAAATCTCACTTATTATCATCAACGTAAATGGACTCAATTCATCAAGTAAAAGAAATAGACTGGCAGAGTGCATTAGGAAGGAAAATCCAACAATATGCTGTATACAAGAAACATTTAATTCATAAAGAAACTCATAGGCTGAAAGTCAAAGGATGGAAAACAACACTACATGCCTTAGTACCTCAGAAAAATCAGGGTAGCAATCCTGTTTGCAGACATTCTGAACTTCACATCAAGAATGATCAAATAAAATAAAGAAGGACACTGCATACTGTTTAGGGGGAAAATATAAGAAGAAGAGATAACACTCATAAATATGTATGCACCAAACAGAGGAACATCCAACTATATAAGAAAAATCTTAATGGATATGAAAAATCTAATATCCAATACCATACTCTTAAAAGGAAACCTTAACATCCCCTTATCCGAAAAGATAGGTCAAATAGACAAAAAATTAGCTAAGTATTAGGAGAACTGAACCAGAGCTTAGAATAAATGAACTTAGTGGACATATACAGAATGTTTCACCCAATGACTTCATAATGTACATTTTTTTCAACAGTATATGAGACAATCTCTAAAATAGACCACATAAAAGTCCATAGGTCATGCTTAAGTATATTCAAGAAGACAGAAATTATCCCACACATATTTGCAATGAAACTGCAAATAAATGACAAAAGAAACTACAGAACCCCGAGAAATACAGGGAAATTAAACAATATTATCCTCAGCAACCAAAATGTTATAGATGAAATTAAACAATTCTGCAATTCATTAAAATTCAAGCACAGCTTATTGGAATTTGAGGGATGCAATGAAACCAGTTCTTAGAGGGAAGTTTATAGCTGTGAACTCACACATTAGGAAACAAAATGGGAAGAAATAAACACCCTAATGCTACACCTCAAACGTCTAGAGAAAGAAGAGCAAACCAAACCCGAAGCTCAAAGATGTGAGGAAATTGCAAAGATTAGAGCAGAAAGTAATGCAATGGAGACAAAGAAACAATGCAAAGAATGAATGAATCAAATAGCTGGTTCTTTGAAAGATTAAATAAAATTGATAAGCCCCTAGCTAACCTCATCAAAAAGAGGAAAGAGAAACTAAAATTCAAGCAATAAGGAATGAAAAGGATGAAATTCCCATTGACCCTGTGAAATTTGAGATCAATAGCTATTTTGAGAATCTTTACTCTTACAAAATTAAAGATACAGAAGAAATGGACACATTCCTAAAAAGCTACAAATTGCCAAAACTGAATCAAGAGGATATAAGAACTCTCAATAACCCAATAACAGGCAATGAAATTCAAAACGCAATAAAAAAAACCTACTGACAAAGAAAAGTCTAGGTCCTGATGGATTCACAGCTGAATTTTATAAGAAATTTACAAAAGACGTAATCCCAATACTCCTCAAACTCTTCAATGAAATTTAAAAGGAAACAATTATCCCAAAATCATTCCTGGAGGCAAGTATTATACTGATACCAAAAACCAGAGAAAGGTACAGCTAAAAAAGTGAGCTACAGGCACATTGCCTCATGAACATAGATCCAAAAATTCCTCAATAAAATCCTAGCCAATAGAATACAGCAAGTCATTGAGAAGATTATACATCATGACGATGTAGGATTCATCCTAAGAATACAAGGATGGCTCAACATATGCAAATCTATAAATGCAATCCACTATATCAATAGAGCCAAATCTAAAAATGTCATGATCATTTCAACTGATGAAGAAAAAGCTTTTGCCAAAGTCAAACACTCATTCATATTCAAAGTTCTACAGAAAATTGGAATAGTCTGTACTTCAATCTGATAAAAACCATCTGTGACAATCTTGCAGCTAACATAATTCTAAGTGGGAAAAAACTGAAATCTTTCACTCTCAGATCAGGAACAAGACAAGGATGTGCTCTGTTATCACTCCTATTCAATATAGTTCTGGAATCATTAGCTAGAGCCATTAGACCAGAGAGAGAAATAGAAGGAATAAGAATAGGTAAAGGAGAAGTTAAATTGTCATTTTATTTCAGATGACATGATACTCTATTTGGAAGACTCAAAAAGTTGAGCCAAGAAGCTACTAGAATTAATACACAAATTCAGTAGCACAGCAGGATACAAGGTAAATTCCCAGGGCTGGTCACGTAGTTCAGCAGATTAGAGCACCTGCAACTAGGTACAGGAGCTGGGGATTCAATCACTGGGCCTGCCGTCTAGGCCCTGCCCCTGGGGGTGCCCGGAGAAGGCAATTGAAAGTGGGCGTGGTGGTGCGTGCCTGTAACCCCAGTTCTTGGGAGGCTGTAAATAGGTGGATCACTATGTGTCTGATATAGTAGTGAGACCCTGAACATTCTGTACAACCTTCCCTAAAAGACAAAAAAAAAAAAAAAAAAAAAAAGAAAGAAAGAAGGAAAGAAAGAAAGAAAACTAGCAGAACTATAGAAAGGCACAACAAAGGAAAAGTATCCATTCACTGAATGGCTGTGACAATCTCAAATGGGTAATAAGTTCAAAATGATTCAACTTCCAAATATATGAAGAACGAACTCCTCAAACTGAATGCAGAATAGGCAAACTCACTGTGGAGTGGGTGCTTTCTACATGGTTATCCTCAGTTGATGGAATTAAAACACAAAGTGTCAGCAAGGGCATTGAAAAATTAAACAGTAGTTGCTATTTGGTAAGATCTCACTGAATTGTGGGACAATCTGCAAAGCATACTTGGCACATGCGCTAGGACACACTATATCTTAGTTCCTAAAATTAATGGAAATAACATGTAAGAGAATTGAAAACATAAACTGTATTTTCAGACTATAGTGTAATCAATTTGCAAATAAAATAAAAGGAAATCTCTATATATTTGAAAATCAACAACACATTTCTCCAAGGAGGGCCCAGGCTTAGGGACACATATATAAAATTCTGTGACTAATCCTGTCACTAGCATCACAATTGGGTGTCTGCTCTGTAGATGGCAGAGCCTGTCTTTCTGTACTGGAAGGCACAGGCAGGGATTTAAAACACGCAGGCATCTGAAGCAAGAGGCACAGTGACTCCTCCTGCACCTTCTCTGAGCCATACTCAGGTGGCTCAGCCCCTGTGTAACTGTGGAATCACCTCCTTGGTGCTCTCAGCAAGATGCCAGGGAAACCTACTTGAGAAGGGACTTTTGACAGAACTTCCAAGGCTGGGAGTTCTGGGCAGTGGAATCTCAGGCTGGAGAGGACTGCAGAAGAGGACAGAGGCTACCCTCAAGTGGCTGCTAAAGGAATTTGGAACAGAAAGAGACTTTCAGAATGACTTTGGTGAGAGCGCCCAGCGAGGGAAGACAGTGGGGGCCAGGATCCTGGAAGTGTGGAAGGGAGTGGTCCTAGGGCCAAGGGTGAGATTTTTAGGTGGCAGTATCACAATTTTGCCTATCTAGGATCCAGCTACTGAGAGGGAAAACACGACATTTTTAAAGGGACAATAATACAAAAGAGGACAAAGTTATACAATGCGTAAGCAGTTTCGATGTTTAAGAAACTAAGACACGATGAAATGACCATAACACACTAAAATAGTAAAGCTTTCAGTATATTCCAGCACCAGGAAGGCAGCTGGGTGAGACCAGCTACCACAAGGAAAATGAAACTGAAAGCGGGGTTCCAGCGGGTTCCCCAGCAGTCCCTGTTATGCCAGTCCTTACCTGCCTAAGCACCAGCTGCGACTTGTCGAAGTCAAAGTGGTAGAAGTTTCCCAGGAAAGGCAGGCGCCAGGGCCCGGGAGGGAAGTTCTTTGGGCGCCTCCTTTTGAGGAAGTCTGCAAGGAACAGGAAGGCGACCGCGCCCAGGAGAAGAGTGCGAAGGTGCAGGGCGCTCCAGAGGACGGCCGCCACGGAGCCCACTGCCTCCAGCATGCCTAGGACCTGCGCTGGGACTGTGAACACCTTTGGGGCCTGAGAAGGAGCGCTCGCGGTGCCATAGGTCAGCCCACCCCACCCTACCCCGCCCTCCTCAAGCTGTGCTCCGCCCTCCTCTAGCTGTGCCACTGCTGTTTCTCTCTCCCAGGCCTGGCAGTTCACTCAGCTGAGCCAGCTCTCTGCTGAACCTTTGGACAGTGGCAAGGGACTCTATCCCTGTGAGTACCCACGCCCTCCCTGGGAAAGGCCATTTAGGAAGGGATTCATTTTTAAATTAAATATTTATTTATTTATTTTTGATAAATTGTGGTTTAATCACAAATGCAACGCTGTGTAACAGAGAAAAATAAATGAATGCAACATAAATTACACCATAATGGTAAGTAAGGGACTTAATTTTTTGGCTTATAAAAACCATTTACTTCCATACCTGAGGCTCCTGGGCTTAGATTAGCTTGCATCTCAGCAGGAGAGCGCTACATCATTGGAGCCCTTTCCCAGCCATCCTCTCACCAGGCCTGCAAGCTCTCTGGCAGCACACTCTTCCTGAAGGGCTTGTATTCACAGATGACCCTTTGAGTCCTGCCTTCAGTTGAACATGCACTACACATGGTAAGGGAGTCCCTGAGACTAAAAGATGCCCCAAAGGAAG
>PVKN010016889.1:0-17650 GCA_004027915.1 Capromys pilorides | reverse complement strand
TGTCAGAATTTGGAGGAAAATTGTTTCTGATGGCTTAGATAGAATAATACCAAGACATTTGTTTGCTTAGTTTCCTAAATTGACAAAGGGTATATAATTTATAGGTATTTAAAATTTTCAGAAGGCCTCTATTTTGTTCTCCAAATATTTGCTGAATCATTTATCATTTTTACTCTTTTCCTTTAAACTTGCTAAAATGAACAAAACATGACCAAGGTCCCAAATGAATTTTACTTACTTTGTAGAAAAGTTGAAGGACTAATGAACACAAGTTGAGTGTCCTTATTCTGAAAAACCCAGGATCTGAAAGGCTTCAAAATTGAAACTTTCTGAATATCAACATGGTATAGCAAGTGACGTGTTGGTGTTTCTTATTTACCACAACACATTACCTTTTCAATTAGTGATATGTTTTCGATGGAATAAAACAGTCATTTGGGAAAACATTTTAAAAAATGCTTATTGACTGAATATAAATTCAGAATCAAGAATGATGAGATGCCAAGTGACCACAGATGTTCTCAAGTGTAGTTTAGTGGGTGACATCTTTGCTTTCTTAGTGTTCAGAGTATGCAAGTTTGTTTTATGCACCAAAGTGCTAAAAATATTGTATGACGTTACCTTCAGGCTATGTGTATAGTGCTAATGAAACATAAGTGAGTTTCATGTTTAGGCTCGAGCTCCAGGGATGGTACAAAGGCAAAAATTCCAAAATCAGAAAAAAAATCCGAAGTGTAGAACACTTCTGGTCCAAATCATTTTGGCTAAGGAACACTCAACTTGTAGTTAAAAATAAATGTGTTCAGTCTATTCATATTTATTGAGGACCCACTACAAGCAAGGATGGTTCCTCAGTGGATCCTTTAGCGTATCCAAAATCATCAACACTCCACTAATTAAAAGATGAGATTGAACTGGCAAGTAACAGTGTATCACTCTGTCAGAGCTACTACTACTTTATCTTTGCACAAGTTTTTTTTTTTTTTTTTTTTCCACCCACCTTCTGCTTTTATTCAACTTGCACCCATGCACTTAAAACAAAAATGTGGGGCCAGCGAGATGGTTCAGTGGTCTAAAGTGCCTGCTTAGGAAAGCTTAGGCAACTGCAGGGACTGCGGTTCGATCCCCGGCACCACATGCTGCACCAGCCCCACCACCAGGGCAGGCTGGGCCAGCCACAAAATAAATAAATAAAGAAACAAGCACAACAAGCAAACAAACAAACAAATAAATAAATAAATAAATAAAAATTAAAACAAAACAAAACAAAAACGTAAGCTATCTTGCTGGGATATGTTGTGTAGGTGCACACAAAAATCAGGTTTTTTTTTTTTTTTTTTCTTCTCCTGTTCTTTGCAAGGATAGGATGCTTTTTGAGGTGCTTTCTGTCTTGGATTTTCCTTTACTTCAGTTGATGTCCGTGATCTGAGGAGAGTCCGTATTATGCAGCTAAAATCCTCTTTTGAATATCGAGCACAGATGTTTCGCCTGCTACAGTGAAGAAGTTTTGGTTCTCAAGAGGCTCCAGGACAGCGAGTTTGTCTCTAAAGATATACAGGGATCTGGAGACCTAGGCTGTTCTCTGTTCTCATTTACCCACTAAGGCAGGCAGCTGTACAAGTGGAACTTGAGTCTAAATCATAGGGTGTTATAACATATGAAACTTGAATGTGGCAACTGTTATTGTCTGCAGGAGCGAGCTGTCTGGGGAAATTCAATCCCAGCCTTGGGCCTGGCAGTGGAAGCTCCAGCAGCACTTGGTCATCCATGTGGATGACTTTGGAACTGATTTTAAATACTTCTCACTGGAGGAAAGTATAATTCTGGGCTGTAGCTTAGTCAGATATTCAAGATGCTCTTGACTAGTGGAATTTTTTTAAAAAAATTGTTTTTGGTTGTTAATATCCCTGAAGGTTCAGTATTGTCTCTGTTGCTCTTTGTTATTTCTTCATATGTCTCTGGGGTAAAGAACCATGATAATAAGTGACCTCCCAGGATCATTTCACAGGAGGAATGGATCTTCAGTAAGTGGGGAAAGAGGTAGACTAAATTATTTCTGAAGTGTCTGTCAGTGTTATGTCTATGAAAGAGTTTAACCTGGATAAATTTATTCCACAGTGAGAAATGCGATGTTTATGTGAGTTATTAATGCAGTTTTGGCAAATGGGCATGCTAGCGAGGCGAGAACTAGATCTGAATTATAAGGACTGGCTGGCAATGTTGTTTACATACAGGTTGTGTTGCTCAACTTCAATGAGATCTTGCTACAACTGTGTGATATATATTGTATAGACATACACATCTTAACATTTTTTTCTACATCTTCCCAGATTCATGCAAAGCACATATTTACAATAACAGTCATTCTGAATATACCACTGAGTGCCGAGATTGGGAAGTTTCCTACATTAATTTTTTGAAACATGCTGACTTTAAGATCAGAGTGCTACAATTTAAAAAAACAGCATTTTCACTGAAGTGCCCAAGTGTTGTGTGGGCACAGATAATGGAGTAGTAAAATAGGAGGTGGGTGCATATATTTTGCTAGTTTTACTGTAATCTGTTGTCCCTCTCTGTGTCACTCCAACTCCCTCTTTCTCTTTTTATTTCCCCTGTGGAATGGCATGGCTATTGACTCTGATTTTTGCTTTGCTGTTGTTTATCTCAACTAGCCATCATTTAAGAGAAGATTCCAACAAGGGGAAATTTACAACAGGCAAAAATGGTTTATTAAAATATAAACTATTCTTATGCAATGTTCCTACTTTTGAAATTTGGGTATAGAATTCAGTATATTATCAGAATTGTCTCTAAGTGGAATGTTCTTAGCTGTGTTCATGAGGTCTTGTCACAGATGTAAATTTTAGTATTAAGTGTTTTCAGTTGCAGTGTTAGTTGGTAATTGAAAGAGCTGTTTAAATTATAATTTGTGTGTGACTGTGTAAGCTTGTTAAGTACCTTTAGAAGTGTGATTAGGTGGTCCACTAAAATACCTTTCTAAAGGGCTGAATTATTGTTAAAATTCTCAATAAAAATGTAAAAAATTAGCTTTCAAAGTCCAGGAACTTCTATTGATGATGATAAGCTATTATCTTTAGTTGTAGTTGATTAATATTCTGCCCCTTCCATATATAGTTAAAATATTATAAACAAAGGGAAGTTGGAGAGGCCAAAGAGTACAATCTTTAATTGATGAATAAGTTCTGATTTGCAGCTGCTGTTGCTGAGGTGAGTATGAAAATTCTGGCTGGGAGTGACTCAGAGTGCTGGTTCTTAGTAGCAAGCATTTTAAATAAGTAATGAATTTCCCTTTGGTTTTTAAGACTGGTATCACTGAGTAACATTATTAGTAGGAGATTGACACCGCAGAACTATTATTCACTGTAACTTTTGCTTTCTTTTTTTGTATTTTTCATATATGATATTATGTAAAGATGGAGTTACAGACTGTATCATTTCATGGAGCATTGTTTGCCATATGGGTCCAAAAGTTTTTCCTGTGAGCATAGACAAAGTCCAAATAATAAGCCTGAGTTGAAATGCTGGCTTAGCCTCTGACTTGTTAGTAATGACTGTAGTGTTAGTAATGACTCATATTTCATACTAGCTCTTTGCATAAGTTAACTTCCTTAATCTTAGAATGTTTTACCTGGCTCCATATCATACAGATTTTAATGGAAGAGCAAGAATTCCAACATAGCTGTGATTGTGTCTAAAATCTATGTTTTTTCTTCTGTCTCCTGATTACCAAACCTTTTTGCATGACCTGGCAGTTTCCACATGCAGAAAATGAATGTACTGTGAGTGCCCGATGTCCTGAGGAGTTGGGGTGAATAGAGAGCATATCAAGTTCACAGCACTGAGAAGACTGACTGAAGATGGCAGGTCCATCAGGGCCCTAGTTCGCTTTGAGCTTTTGTCTATGTGGGACCTTTTCTTCCTTAAAAAAAATTTTTAAAATTATAATTCATTACTTGTGTTGCTGTAAAGATAAACATAATTAAGGTTCGATTTTTTTTTTTTTTTGTATTTTTCTCATTTGATTTTAAAAGAAAAGCCATCTGTGAGCCCTAGGTACTGGGTCTTCCATGCCCGATGTTCAAGTTGACTTGTGTCATTACACTCTTACTATTAGCTTCAGGAAAGGGCCTTTTGCTTTTGTGTATCATGTTGCTGCTATATCCTTTTCACTAAAGAAGGAATTCTGCTCATCAAATGTACATGAGCATAAATGTGTATTTGGGAAGAAGAAAAACTGTCACCGTTAATTATAGCCAGATAGATGTTCTTAACTGGGTATTTGCTAGGTTGAGTCTTACTTGATTAGTCTGATTTAATTCATTTTATTATTTTTTTGTAGTCCTCTTTGACATCTATTGCAACCCTCATGTTCATACTGGAAATTATTTATAAAAATATCTGGAATAGTTCTTTACTTCTTTTTGTTCTTTGCTGATTAGAACTGACAGCTGATATTGGCCCCCTCTTGTGCTCTCAGGGTTGGGGGCTGGCCTCCAGGGTGACTTTTCCTTGCCTTGTACCCCTTCAATCCTCAACCAAAAACTGATTATAATCAACATTTCTCAACTTGCAAAATGAAACTCACGCTTACCTCAGACTTCATGGATTTTGGCCTGGTCTACATGCATAACTTGTTTGATTGACTCATAGCTAGTTTAATTAGCTGGTGTTCTGCCTGGTTGAGATTGCAAACATCTCAAGGAGAGGCACTCTTTTGCGTGTTTTCAACACCTAAGCATTTAATAAATTCTTGTTGAATGAAGGATGAAACGACTGGTGGGCAAAAATCTGGTCAGTTATGTCTAAAGTGCCAATTTGATCATGTGGAGGTTCAATCCATTAATACCACAGCTATTTGAAGAGAGACTAGAGTCCTCACCAAGTTTAGAATTTGGGAGAAACCTTTTAGAATCTTATGAGGATATAGGCTATGTTCTTTGATCTGGTAAGGAAAAAAAAAATATCAATTGTCAGGCATAACCCAAAATTTCAGGAAATCTTCCACAATGATGCCTGAATCGCAGCATTCTGAAAAAGGTTTTATCCCTCCTGTGGAGGGGAGACAATATGCTTGCTGATGCAGCCGGTGATATAATTAAACTTTTGACCACATGCATGACTTTAAGCAAAAAAGTGGCTAAAGCTCTGTGTCTAACGTGATTGAAGGGTAGAATCCAATGCTGAGCCCCCCTCCCCAACTAATCTCTCTTTTCAGAGTTCTGTGGAAGCAGGCCTTCTGGGGGTCCAGAGTTTACAATAAGACTCTTTTATACTTAAAATGTCAGCAAAACACTAAGACTAGCTCTTCCCGAAACACGACAGGGTAAGCCTGTCCATTCTTCCCTCTTGACATTTGCTCTAATTCTCTAATTCTATCTCAGATAAGTGGGTCTTGGATGTAATCCAGCTCAAATGGGACATCCTTAAATTTCCCCTATTTCTATGTGCCTTTTGGATCTAACCTTCATCATAAACTTTCATTGAGTTTTCTATATCAGAAAGGCCTGCAATAATAACTGATATTTAGATTTCATAGGAACTTTGAAATGTTGTTCGTAGATACAACAGCCCAGCCGAGAGACTGACTTCCTCTGGGAATGGCAAATTTCCCATTTTCCCAGGCAACTTTCCCAAGCAAGGTTTGGATTTTATGTTCCCAATCGACTTGTTTCAGGGTGACCAGGTGGCTGGAGTGCCTCTGAAAAGCCCCTTGGGGTCTACAGAAATTTGTATTGGCGTTTATGTTAGTCCTTTTGCAGGTGAAAGGTATTCTGATTTCCATTTCACCATCTGATCTACTGCCAGCCAATGGTGAAAAATGGGTGCAATTGGCCACTTAGATCTTTTGAAATGAAGAATGAAATATAGACACTTACTATGCAGCCAAGTTCTCTGAGCAAAGCTGAGAGAGGCAGGCAAGTTGAAACAGATTACTTTCTGTGTGTTGGACTGAAGATAACCTTGGAATGTTAACTTTTATGCTGGGGGGAGTTTGTGTGCGCAACAACTTGACTGTTGGAGTGTGGCTTAGAGCAAGGTTTTCCTCATCCCTCAGTGCTGTACAGCTTCAGCAGCTGTCCTCCTGAAGGCGTAAGACTTAGGATTTGGGCCGTTAAGTAACAGTAAGAGGAACTTTTCTGTATATGTTCGCTCATCCTCTGAATTAAAGAATTTGGGTGTTAGCAGCTTGCCTTTATATTTATAACCAACGAATGTATTTTCCTCTCAAATTGCTAAAGTACAGCATTAAAAAAGTCACATAGATAGCGTATATATGTATAGATTGATGATCAGGAAAATATCTGAATTAGTTCTAAGACAATTGAAAAAATGTTGACATAGCTCTTAAAGATGAGTTTTAAAATACAGGTTTTTGTTTTTTTTGTATGTAGTGTGTTTCAAAATTGATTTTATGAATAGGGCTACAGATTAACCTTTCCTTAACAGGCTGGAAAAACGATCGCTTAAAAATGTGGTGCCCTCTAATAATGTTCTTTGTAGCAATCAGAGATAATCTGCTTGTGCACAGTTGTGTTATTAGCTCATTTCCTTAAGCGGTTTCCTAGACTTATTATCTGATTGCCATGATGGTCCCTGTTATTGGATTGGGGCATGGTTCCTTTACTGGACATAGCTTTTCTAACTTGAAATGAGTATGCTAATGACAGTGGAAATGGACATCTCTGGGAGAACAGTGTAGTGAGAATAGAAGATAAGGAAACATCCATCCAAAACAACCCATTTTATACTATGCCAGTGCATTTACAGAGCTAGGCATTTTGCTTAGATGAGTTCTGGGCTGTTACCATTAACGGCATCCTTGGGTGAGTGTTTAATATGACCGTTTAAGTTACTGTTTGCCCAGCATTTCCTCCTTTAGGAAATGAGGCAGTTTGCAGAAAAGAAATTAAATAAATCCTGCTTTTCCTTTTTTATTGCCTTTGAGATTTCCATGAAAACTTCTATTTCTGGGGACTTCTAAATCTATTTGCTATTGGCAAATGCTGAAGTTCCTTTAACTAAATGATTTTGGAAAGTGATAGAATTAGGTCAAGTTCAATAGGTAGACACCCAGACATTGGTTTTTCTTTGTAATTTCTTTCTTCCTAATATCTTGAATCTTTACTAAAACTTTTCAGTTTTTTGGTCCCTTGTACTAATGGGATATAAATTCCTTTAGGGTAGGGATGGACCATGTGCTAGGTCCTGGTTTGTTTTCATTGTGCCTACAGGCTGTGCAGTAGGTTATTTGATTAGTTTTAGGATCTCATCCATCAAGACTAACATGTCTGAAAAAAAAATCCAGGCAAAATTTTGCATTTTTACCTGTTTGTGAAAATTTTAATAGGAACCTTAAAAAAACTGCATAAAAATATGTATAGTGTGTTTATGAACAAATTTTTGGTCTTTATAAAAAGTCTTTATGTTCTTCATATGATTTGAAGAAAAAGTTTTTTCCCTTCAAAGAATATAATCTCTTCCTTTGGAATACGTAGTATCCTGGTGATTTAAAATGACCCATTTTGATAAGCTGTCTGCTCCTTAGCTCTCTGGATTTTAAATGCACCTAAATGTTCTTTAAAGTCTTAGCAGGGTCTGTCTGTTTATAATGTGTCATATTTCCCCCCACTTATTTAGAGACCACTTCCTATCTGTTGGGAAAAGAATGCCTTGCATACTAAAAGCCGTTTTCATCTCTGGGATCTCTTTGCATAACTACTTGTTATATTTATACCTCCAGAACAGGACCAAAGAAAGGTTCCATTTTTGTGCTGTGTTAAATTTGGAGATTTCATGTGAAAGAATGTTGTGTGTTGTCAGGAAATGATTTTCCTGTTCGCATTCGCAGAACAGAGCAAGTGCCCTCTGCTGTGACTTCTCACCACAGTAGACGGGGTGTCCTTCAATGTCTCCCGTGATGATAGGCATAAATCAAATTGAGAACAGTGGTATGTAGTGAATTTAGTGCAACTGCATTTTTTAATATGTAAGTAGGCTTAGGGTTTTATCTCCCTTATCTTAAGCCCCGTCAAGATCAAACTCAAGCAAGCATTCACATCCACAGTTGAATCTCACCAGCCTTTTTCTTTAAGTTAACATTAGTTCAAACTCTCCCCACTGCTTCTGTCAATAGATCTTTTAAAGGCAGGCATTAGAGTTAAGTTTGCCTTAGTCTTTTTTTTCCCCCTTCCATAGCTTCAAGCCCAAGGGCTTCTTTTAATAGGCATTAGTTAAGGCCTAGAATTGAGTAGACATTTGTGAAGGAGACTTGAAGTTTGGAACAGAATTGGCCTTTATAGTTTTTCCATGGGGGGAAAAAAATCTCCTTATGAGAATAAAGGCTGCCTACTAATCTGCTACCATCTGGAGAATGGAGAAGCCAGAGGTTGTTGGCACCAGGTCACATCCCTTATGTAAACTGTCAAATTCTTTTCATATTAATGGCATATTGAGTTTAATCTGAGGGGTATCAGTCAGAGCTTATTTATTGATCTTTTTTCTTTTTCTGCAGAAGAGGACTCTGAATATTGTTATAATCTGAGAGAAAGACACTGTATTTAAAATGAGGTTTTGATTCATAAAGGGCTTTTTCTTATGTGCACATATTGGTTACTGTTTAGTGACATTTCAAGCCACGAGTAAGAATCCTGAGTTGCTACCCATGCCCCTTTCCATCTGACTTTCTTGAAGATAGTTGGACTATTTAAATCCAAGAAGAAAGCCCGTGGATAGCTATTCTACTCCCACACATACTTCAAAATAAAGTAGAAGCAAGGCTAATTCTGTTTTCCTTATAGATTATTTTGCATGGATGTGCACGGAAGTATAAATATAGATGTGTAGTTTAATGCTGTAGAATATACTGAAAATCGGAAATCACCGTGAGTCTTACCAGGTGCCTGCTACTTAAGTGGTCATGAATAAAAATCATTTACGTTTTAAATATGAAACCTTTAGCCTTCTGTGGACACAGGGCAAAGCAGATTGAGAAAGTCCTGACAGCTGTATTCAAAAGTAGAAGCTTATTCCCCAAATTGGTACAGACTGATTCTAAAATTGTTCTGCTCTCCCCTCTTATAAATAAAAATTGATGCACATACTTTACTCTCAGACCTTTTGATAGGTAAAGGTTGTACCCTTTAAACCACAGCATGGAAGTACAAATAATCATGCTATTCCTAGGGTTAGATGCAGAGAATAAAAGCTCAAAGAGGTGAATAAAAGCCAGGCTTGTATTATACATTGTCCACTCAAGCTATTTGGCAAAAATACCTTTTACCTTTAGTAAATACTCATTGAACAAATAAATGAAAGAACAACTTAAAAACCCTTCCTTTATCTGGAATGGCTTTAGGTTGCATAAGGAGCACCAGAAAATAAAACTTTAAAAATTCGACAATCAACACTCGATAGGAGAAAAGAAACCAACCAACCGACCAACAAAACAAACAAAAAACCGAAAACAACAACAGCACGGGAGATTTGCAATACTTGGAAGATCTTTTTCAGTCCTGAACTGAGGACATTTGTCAGTGGGGCCTGTATTCCCCCCGTACTGCTTCTTACTCCCCTGGTTTCCTATGTAAACCAGAAAATGAAAACCAGACCCAGTGACCCAAAGGAGATGAAGCGCGTTTGTTTTGCCCATTATATTTCTCTGCTTGCGCCTAGATGCCTTGCCTTCTCTCTGCCCTGTGTTTGAAGTTGAGAGCTGGGAACAGACATGAGATTGAGGTCCCAGGGAGAAGCCAAGTTCAGTCTGAACTGGTGAACTCGCGGAGAACATGGGCAGATAACACAAGCTAAAGATACTCGAGGGTGACGTTTGTGTTCACGGGGGAGACAGCCACTCTCTGCCTTTACAGGCAGGTTTCTTCTTGGTTGTTGTAGTGAAAGAGCCCTGGTGGAAGGCCCTGGAAGTTTGCCCTAAGTGTCTCTGGTGGGTGGTGATGGGAGTGAGCCTCCACACAGGTCCCATGTTACGGGGCCTTTTCTGCTAACGACATGGAGTGCCATGGAGTGCCGGACTCATCCTAGGGGTCAGTGTGCGGAGTGTTCCAGGGATCAGCTTCACTTGGCAAGAGCCAAGCAGCCAAAGACATGAGAAACAAGGGGATGAGAAAAGAAAGGGAATGGTACCTTGGGGGTGAATTTGTCCGTGTGTGGGGGACCAGCTCGTGTGAAAAAGAACTTGGATGCCTCTGAGTTTAGTCATATGTTGTTTGGAGGATTTTAATCCTATGCTGCAGTGTTACATGCTAGGGACTCAATAATGACCGTGAAGATTGTCGCGATAAGCTCTAGTATTTATAAGAATAGTCTGAATTTTTCTCCAGTGATCAAGCACTGTGCATGTGAGTTGCTTAATTTTATTTTGAATGGCAGGTTACCTCTGCCCAACTTTGTAAACTTGTCACCTGCATTCTTTGTAAGCCTGCTGGTCGTTTATCTGACTGCAGAGAGCTGGGGCTGGGCAAACCCTGCGGTTTGGGGCTGCGACTGTAAAATGATGGCATCTTGTGTCCCTGTGGCGCGCTCTGCGAGGGGCTCGCGCCATCAGAGCTCTTTGCCTTTCTCCAGTTTTGTCCAAGGACAGCAGCGGGCTGCCTGGCGCAGGACCAAGAGGCGGAGTTCTGCGTGGCGGCCAGCAGGGGGCGCCCTTGCCAGATAAGAGCAGACTTCTTGTTGGAGCAACTCGCGTCGCGTCCTCGGCCATCCTGTCCTTGCTTTAAATCCATTTAGCTCCAGATTCGACTCCAGGAACGCTTTAGGTTGCCTTCGCAGCTCCCGGCCCACATTCGCGGAACTTGTGACCACAGCACTGCGTTCAATTTCTGTTTGTCGTTTTGCAGCGTTGGGCTACCGCCTGGTTGTCTTTTATTTAGAAATCCGAGCGTAGTTTTATTTCCTTCGCCCTGCAGGACAGGTCAGGTTGAAGGGCACAGCCTCCCGCGGGGAGGAGGACCCTGGTGTGCATGGAGCATCTTGCGGCGGGACGTGAGCTAGACATAAAGCAACGCCTCTCTGGGCGAGGGGGGCCTGGTTTCGTGGAGCTGCACACGCGGAGCAGAGCAGAGCCCAGGCGGCTGTGTCCCTGGCTGTGCCCCCGCTGTGTCCCAGGGCACGGCCGGGAAGTGGAGGCCCGGCTGACCAAGGCCACTGCGTCCCCTCTTGCTGTCAGCTGAAGGAGGGCGTCCCAGTGCAGTCACTCGGGCTGCCCAGACCCAACCTAGTTGTTGAGCATTTTGTTCTAGATGAGAGAGAGAGAGAGAGAGAGAGAGAGAGAGAGAGAGAGAGAGAGACCCTTGGCAGCAGCGTCAGAGCAGAGCAGCCTCAGCATCGCCTGGCGGGAACGGGGGTGGGGGTGTGTGAGGAAGCTTTCTGTTTCTTGCAAGAAATTTGGATTCCGTGAACTTGTTGACTGGACTTTGCTGGATAACGCGTCCTCCGGACTGCAAGTCATCAGTGCAGCCCCGCTGCTCACCGCGGTGTGTGCGGGGCTAGGGGAACCCAGGCAACAGCCAGTGGGGTCTGGGCCCTGGCCCTTGCTGGAGGACAGGCTGCCCGTTGCTGGAGGGGTTCCCACTCTGGCTGGAGCAGAGGAGAGCCTGCGGCAGGTGCTGCTGCTTCTGGTGTCCTTTGCTGTAGGCCCCAGCCTCTTCCTCACTCCCAGTTCCTGACCCTGGTGCCTTGGGCTCCCCCAGCCTGGATTAGTTCTCAGGCAGCTGCAAATACTAACATGTGGTGTTCTCTCTGTTTCTCTCTCTCTCGTTCTCTCTCTCTCTCTCTCTCTGTTTCTCTCTCTCTCTCTCTCTCTCTGTTTCTCTCTCTCTCTCTCTCTGAGAGACAAAGACACAGAAATAGAGAGACAGAGACAGAGACAGAGACAGAGACAGAGACAGAGATAGACAGACACTGGCAGAGACAGACACAGTGAGAGAGGGACAGACAAAGAGGTACAGAGACACACAATTCCCCTTCCCCAAAAGGAATGTGAAGTCACTGAGCTGAAACCTTAGAGGCCTTTCCAAAACCTGGCTGCTGTCGGTTATTTTGGCTTGTTTTTATAGAAAGCAGTTATTTGAGGACATTAGGTTTCTCTGTTTTCAAGCCCCTTCCACAGTGACTCTTGACGTGCAGCTGTCTCAGTACATAGAATCATAACTCTGCTTATCTACGAGTTATTTTGCTCACATAAATGGGCCTGTTTAAGCCAATCATGTGCAAAATAGAGTTCCAAAATTGAATTTTTTTTGAGAAACTGACATTTATTTTCCGTCCTCTCTTCCTGCTATTAACGGAATCATTTAATGCCTGCCCTTCCAACCCTTTTTCATTTTAAAAGTCATCTTTAGAAGCTGTCTTTCCCAGACTCCCATTGTTCATGAATTATATTGTGAATCCATTTGGACACCGACCAGGAACTTGCTATAATTGCTCACACGCAAGTAAAAGCTTTCTCTGTGTGTTAATTAGTTGATACAAGGGATTAAGATGATTACATGAAGGCATTGCTGCTTCCCCCTGAATAGTCAGACCAAGGTGGGTGCCAGGGCTGCATTTGATCCCATTTGCTCAGCATGTCCCCTTGATAAAGGCCCCGGCGCTGAACAGCAAAGTTTCCTGAGGCAGCAGAGCCCAGGATCATTTGGATTCACTGTTTCTGTTGATGTGAAATGTGGGATATTAATCAAAGCTAATTACATGCACTGAGTTTGGAACAAACTGAAGGCCAGTTCGGGGCATGGTGTTCTCTGTAATTATGGACTGTAAGGTACCAGGATAATTATGAGAAATTAGAGGCCCTTCCTTTATGGGTCTTGCTTCTCAAAAACGTGGAAACACTTTCTCTCACTCCTGGGAGGTTATGGGGCTGGCGAGATAGCTCAGCGGTCTAGAGCGCCTGCTTAGGCAGGCTTAGGCAAGCTTAGGCAATCGTAGGGACCGCGGTTTGATCCCTGGCACCACATGCTGCATCAGCCCCACCCCCAGGGCAGGCTGAGCCTGCCATAACAAAAATAAATAAAGTTTAAAAAAAAAAGAAACCTCCTAGGAGGTTGAGCTCTGCTCAGAGTTTGCTGTTAAATAGACATACACAGCTTTTAGATGGGCCTTGGGTCGGCCATGTTTAGTTTCTAAGGGGAGGTTCTAATCTAGGGAATTCTGGGCTACTTTTTGCCCCATCTAGGAACTTGTAATATTTGAATTTGAAATAAAAATCAGCATTAGAAACGGCATGGTGGCATATACCTGTGATCCCAGCACTGGGGAGGTTGAGACAGGAGGATCACCGTGAGTTCGAGACCAACTTAGGGGCTACAAGAGTGAGCACAAGGCCAGCCCAAGTTGCATATTGAAACTCTTTCTAAAAACAAAGAAGAATAAAGAAAAAAGAAAAAAAAATCTGCATACACCTGGTTACAGACTAGAAATATAATAGTTTACTGTTCTTTTCTAGAAGCCCATTCACTCTGACATTATATTTTCTTAAAAGATAATCTCCAATCTTTCCTACTAATAAATTTAATATCATACTTTTTACTTGAAAAATGTACTTGTGTGTGTATGCTTAACAGTATCTAAGTGCTTCAGAACACTGTTGTCACTTAGGTGGCAATGCTACTGCCGTTTGAGAAAGCCGAAAGCCTCTTCCTCCAGGGCTGGGGCAGCCCCTGTTGTTAGGCTCTTTGTGTTGGGGTGCATCTTCATGTCCAGTGTAGACAGCCCCGAGGCAAGGTTCTCATTATCTAGCTAGAATGAAGTCCTGGAGCTTGAGCTCACTCACCTAATGTCCCTGGCTAGGACTTGGAACCCAGAGAAAAGGACAGAAGAGGATTCCTGTCATTTGTGTGGTCCTGCTGCCTGCCCATCAGGGTCCGAAGTGGCCGTGGAGTCTTGAGTCCTGTACCTTCTCAGGGACTGTGAGCAGGTCCAGGAATTGCTAGCTCCAGTGGCTGCAGTTGTAGTCGTAGGTTGAAACGGAGGCCTAGAAGCTTCCTTTTAAATCTAGTACATCTTCGGAGAGGCTTGATTCTTTTAATATAGTAAATACTGTTTCTGTTGGGTTCCCTGGAGTTGGGCTCTGTTAACAATAAGAACTCTTCCCCTTCTGCCCACCGTGGACTTGATAGGATAGGTGTTGATTAGCTCTAGATTTACATAGGCACTTGTACATGCCTGCTTTGTGTATAGATGCATATGTCCAAATTAAAAAACCCAGCAGAAAAGCTTAATTATGAGGCATAAAACGCAGAGCTAGATTAGTATGATGAGCTGTAAGAGGCTTAAACCAATGGCCTCCAACATTGCCAGTTTCACTGGTAACTCACTGCAATTATGGAACATTGGACTATGTATACAACTACTTCCTCTTAGTTCAAAGAGAAGACATTTTTTCTTTTTTTCTTTCCTTACCAATATCTATTAGAAAATCCATCATGTTTACACCCTGTGCTCTGTATAACTACTACGAGGACAACAATATGCAATGTGTCAATTATTGCGAATGTACTACTAACATGTTTTGAAACTATCATATTGTTATTTCTTATTAAAAGTAATAAAAAAAAATTAAAAAAAGTCTCACTCACTTGGCTAAAAGGAAGCCAAATAGGACAAATGAGTGATTTTCAAAGGTTGTACTTTTGACCATCCTAACATGGTCTTTTAAAAGGACATTTAGAACAAATTTCTATTGTGGGTCAGCTGCTGCTGAATCTGAAAATTGAGAAGGATTTGTAAAAGCGTGGAAGGCTTATAACAATTTTACAAAAGTGAGGTTTCATCATTTTACATATAGGATAAAGTCTGTAGGATCACATTTTAAGTGTTTCTCAATTGGCTGGTTTCGTCTCAATTCTCAAATCCCTAGTAAAGTCTCAGTTTCATTTGTGTTGGCACTTGAGTCCTTCACGTCACACATTTATTTGCTCTCGATGCAGGAGGGCTGCATCTATGCTTGCCGAGAGGTGCTGCGGCAGGCCTCTGCTCTGGCTTTCTGGAGGGTTACTGGAAAGAGTAACTGCGTTTCTGCGTTCAGACGGTTAACACTGCAGCTGTTGGGTATCCTGTGGTTTTCTTCTTTTCTTCTGGTTTTACCCTTTAATTGTGTTATCCCTTGAGTGTTAAAACCATGTTGCTATGACATTATCTCACTGTGTCTCCTCTGTAGGACTTTGCAGTCTTCTCCTGGGTCTGGCTGTCTCTAAATTCTGATTCCTGGCTTTCCCTTGGGCTATTGAATCTGCATGATCTTTATCTTTCTTTTTTCCCTTCTCTCCCCTCTCCTGTGAAATGGTAGAGATAGATATCTCTTAGTATACTTCTAGAAGGGTATATCTCTGCTTATAAACACTCAGTAGGGATACTAGAAACATGCCCTTATTCTACTCCACATGCCTCCTACTTCTCATACCTGTTGCCACACCCTTTAATGTCCTAGTCTAAAAATGCCACATATACTGCCATTTTGGTTGTTGTTTGGGAAACCTGGCTATTGGTACGTGATGGCTAATGGCATTGCTACTTATGTGAAGCCAGAGAGAATGCTCCTAGGGAAGTGTCTGCCTTCATCTTCCCCTTCTTAGGAACTTGGGTCGCTTGGTGTTGGTTATCCAAGCCTGAAGCAGGAAGGAGTGAGGTGTTGTATTCTAAACTCCTTTTATCTGATGTGGTGCTGTCTCATCATTCTAGAGTAGTGAGAGGTTATCCAGGTCCCAGCGATTGAGAAAATGCACACCTCCTGAGTAAATTAACTCTCTCTCTCTCTCTCTGTCTCTCTCTGTGTGTCTCTGTCTGTGTCTCTGTCTTTGTCTCTATCTCTATTTCTGTCTCTCTGTCTCTGTCTTTCTGTCTCTTGTCATCTCTGTCTGTCTCTGTTCTCTTTCTCTGTAGCTCTGTCACTGTCTGTCTCTCTGTCTCTGTCCTCTCTCTGTAGCTCTGTTTTTCTTTGTCTGTTTCTGTCTCTGTCCTTTGTCTCTCTCACTCTTCTTCTTCATCTCCCCCCTCTCTCTCTTTGCCTCTGCCTCTACCTCTGGCAGGAGGGTGAAGCCCAAGGTCAGTGAAGCAAATCAGCAAAGCTGGGAACAGGGTTGGTTGATTCTTTATTCCTCGTAGGCTTCCTCCTAGATTCTGGAAGTACTCATGTGCATTTTCTTCTCCTCTTCATTTTAAAGATTTATTTCATCTTTGGCTCTATAGAAAGGAAGTAAAACTTTGTCTGTGGGGACTTTTTTTGTACAGACTACCAGTGACATCATGGTATGACCAGAGTCCTGCTTTTTATTAAAGGACATATGGAATGTGAGAGACACAAAGGACCACTCTTTCTCATTCTACTTACCTCAAATAATTGGAGTCTGGCAAGAAGTTCTTTGAGGCACTTTGCAGACATTGAAGTGCCATAATAGAAATTTTGTAGATTTTTTTTTTTTTGCAGGCAATACTAATTTATCAAATTAAAACAAGAATTTTAAAGGCAACTATAGTAAGAAGGCTAACATGCAAACTGCATTTTTGACATCTCTGTTCTTTAAGGATTAGCCAAAATAAATTGAGAGAATCATAAAAATATTCATTTAGGTTCATATTCGAGACTATTATATAGTAAAAGTAAGAAATAATACTTTGTTCCTTAAATATTTTCACACTTTTGCAAACATAACTGGAAGAGACCCAAAGCATAAAACCTAAACGATATTACAGACAGTGTTTATCGGCTCTGCTTCCCCTATGGTTGATAAAAGTTTGACTGATGGGATTTGAACAGAAGCCAGGAGTCGTTGTGTGCGATGTCTGTAACACAGTGATTTCGGGCGCTCCCTCTTGTGAAGATCTATGTACGCATGACGAGGAATGCAGCGTTTAGGTATTCGCTTACGTGTGCTGCAGTATCATTAACAAAGGCATTGGAAGTGATAGTGCTGTTTGTTTTCTAAAGCTGGACTTTTTATTTATTTATTTTTATTCTAAGCTGCTTTTAGCAAGCTGGAAACCATCTCCACTGACATAGCCTTTTCCTTTATGTTTGAACTTTCCAGGCAGAAATGGCTTGTCGATAGAGTCCAGGCGAGTTCATTCCCTTTGTGTGTAGAGAATTAGACACATGAATACCACAAATTAATCAAATGTAAGGCCAGAATAGAAAGCCCTCACCCTCTAACATGCCTGTGAAAGCTGCTTTGAATAGTGAGGAAAGGATCCATCAAATATACATGAAAAATAGTGGGTTTATGAAGGCCCGGGAATTGTAGGGCTTGACCAGACCTGCAAGCCACCACTTAGAGGGGGGCAGGAGCCCAGGGTGGGAGCGGAGGACCACCAACCTCTGAGGTGGGGTTTTCTCTTTTAAACGATCTTCTCCCATTGAGAGAAGCTACTGGGAATATCAATAAGCCCCTCGCTGAGGCGGGGTTGGAGGTCAGAGTGCAGGCCAGCTGCCAGCCTTCCTGAGGGACAGTGGCCCAGCCCTTCTGCATGCAGGACAAAAGGGGGCTCCAAACCGTGTTTTCAGACACTGAATGAAACCACAGTTAAATTAAAATTATGCAGCATCATGTTAGACTAACCTTTCCTCCTCCCTCCTTTTTCTTTGAGTAGAAAGTTTTATTGATTTGGCTCTTTTTTATTT
>PVKN010016888.1:0-17644 GCA_004027915.1 Capromys pilorides | reverse complement strand
CTCTTGCTTGTTACTGTTTTCCTATCTTTGTTTCTGCTATTTTTACTCTTTAAAATAAAATCTAATAAGATTTAAAAAAAAAGATTGCTGTGCACACGGACCACCTCCACACCAGGAATGCAAGCATTACGCACTACACACACGTACTAATAAAGCCATTTTACATTTTTAAATTAAAAAAAAAAAATTTAAATGCACTTCTGCTTATTCTGCCCTCCCTAAAGGCAATGTCTTGTTCAACATTCCTTTTAATTCAGTGGGTAATTCAATCACTTCTAACTCTGTGATTGATGACCGGAAAGCCGATGTCTCCCGAATGAGCAGTGGCCTGCTCCGCAGTGCCTGCGGTTGCCATGGAAACCGCTGTGCGCTGGCTCTGCCCACGTGGATCCCCTGAACGCCTGTTCCACGCTGCCCAGACCCCGCTGGACTCCACGAAAGGCACCGAAGCTCCACAGATGAGAAACTCTGTGTTTCCCCCTTTGCCAAATGTTTTCTGGACTGTTGCTCAACTTGTTGTTCGAGAAACACCGATATGCCTCTTTTACATTCCTCTGCGTTAAATCAAGTCATTCAAATGCAGTCTAACTATTAAAATTTATCTGCACTCTCCTTTTACATGATTTAGGTATGATCCTTTGGAACACAGGATTTTGAAAAAGAAACCAAACCCAGCAGAGCGAAATATCTGAGCAAAAAGCCAGCTTGAAGAACCAGTAAAATTTTCAACAGCTGATCCAAACGGGAATTAGGGAACCCATGGAAAAAGACGCCCAGGTCAAGAGTCTGCTTGACCTTTAAAAAGTAACCCTAGGGCTGACCAGATAGCTCAGCGACTAAATCACCTGCTTAGCGGGGCCTGTTGAGACGGTGATTGAGACTGGGTGTGGTGGCACATGCCTGTAATCCCAGCGCTTGGGAAGCTGAAAACAGCACAATCACAGCAAGTCCGATCTACACAGTGAGACCCTGTAGATCCTGTACCAAATACCCTGTACCAAACATATTAAAAAAAAAAAAAAAAAAAAAAAACCTTAAAGAAGTAACCCTAGCCGGCAAGGGTAGTGCAACGCTTGTAATTCCAGCACTGTGGAAGGCTGAGGCAGGAGGATCTCAAGCTCCTGTTCAACCTGGGCAATTTAATAACAGAAAGAACTTCCCTTAAAAACAACAACAAAACTAAGACCTGAGCATCACAAACTAAAATTCCAAACAGCATCAGAAGGTACACAGTGTAAAAGCAGTACCCTTGATTTTCCAATATTTCCTATGACCAGATGGGTTTTGTCAGCTCTGCTCTCTCAGGGCTCTTCTCGGCACACCACAAGCACCCTTATTTTCACCAGCTGCAATTGGAGATATGCGCTGTTCTTATAGTACAGGGGATTTTTCTAACTTTTTATCGCGGTAAAGTACACTTCACCTAATATTACTGTCTCAACTGTTTTTAGGCCTAGAGTGCAGTTCAGTCTTACTCTGGATTTTTTCACCCTGAGCTGAAACTCTGTCCCCCTAAACAGTAACCTCCTCCCGCGCCCCCTCTCAGTCCCTGGCCCCACCGTTCTGCTTCCTATCTCCACAGATATGACCACTCCAGGAGCCTTGTGTCACCCAGAGTCCTGCTTCTTTCTCAGCACAGCACCCTCATCCCCACTGTGCCAGCGATCAGCTTCTCTCCTGGAGGCTGAGCAGGTGGCACTGTGTGGTGGCCCCTTTGTCCTCATCCTGCTCCCAAGGAGAGGTTCCTGTCCCCTGAGTCTTACACCTCATAAGTGCTGGGGATCCAGCGGGGTCAGGGTCCCACCCATGGCCAGCATGGCTCTCAGAGGAGAAAAAGAAGCTGCCCATGCACTTGTGGAAAATACAGGCTGCTGCAGGTCACGCGAGTCCCGGACAGAGGCGGGTGGGGCCTGGTTCTTCCTCCGTCCTGGAGCTTCTAATGCAGCTCCACTGAGGGTTTTGGTGTTTGGTTCTCTGAGCAATACTGGAATATTATGCTATTATTATAGCTATAGAGCTAAAAAAAAAAAAAAAAAAAAAAATGGGTGACCTTTATTGTGTTTGCTTGCTTGTTTGTTTGTCTTTTGTTTGTTTGCTTTGAGACAGGGGCTTGCTATGTAATTCAGGCTGGCCTTGAACTCTCAGCAATTCTCCTGCCTCTGCCCCCTGAGTGCTAGGCTCACAGGCACACGCCACCATACCCAGCTAATTGTGGGGCTGCTCTTCTCAGCAGCTGTCTATTTTGTATAGAATGCCCAGAGGAAGGGTGCACAGAACAGCCGCTGAAGGCACAGAAAGACAGTGGGTTTCCTCAGGGCTTCCCAAGGACATTTGTGAGGAAGTGACCAGAAATGGATGGGTCCTGTGGCTACAATCAGTTTCTGAGCTGAAAGGAAACAGACAGGTGCATCACAGTGGCCCCTGAGGCCACGAAAAGTTGCTCCCTGAATGCAAAAGGCTGACAGGAACAGGAACAGAGGGCGCCACTGACCACATACAAATGGAGCTGAGTCTGCATCACAAACAGCTTTCCATGAAATTTCACTGCTTATCTTAGAGCCATGCTAAGAAATGCATATTAAAGGGTGAAAATAATTTGCTGAAATCTTACTTCTTCTTCTTAAAAAGTCACTGATTAGCAAAATTGGGAACAAATAGCTTTTACTTAAGTCAGCAACCAAAGAGTTTATATAAACAAATTACCCCATTGTGAAGAAAACGCTCTAAAAAATGGGAGCTCAGCCAGAAGAAAATGAGTTATCTTTGGAGAAAACGTGGATGGTGCTTTATAGAATCTTAGAGGTGAAAGATCTTTCATACAGGGTCATAAATCACAGCACAATTTAGAAGCTGTAAGGGAAAATATTGGTAAATTGTGCTTCACAAAAGGAAAGCTTCTGTATGTCAAGAGTACCATAGTGAACTTAAAATACCAACCACAAAATAAGCATCAAATTAAAATATGAGGCCAGTCTTCAGCCTTGCGATTTTCCTACTGCTGACAAAAATATTTGCAGTATGTGTTCATGGAGGCTGATAGCGTGATATTCTCTGAAGCTGACTTCCTTTGTAATAAACTCCTAGAGAGGCTAAGGATGAAGTTGGGGGGCCACACCCCAAGCTCCAGTGCCCTCGAGGGTCAGCCATGGGAGGGTGGGGCCCAGCACCCACCTCCAGCGCACGGGCCTGAAGGATTCTGGGCACCGGTCACCCATAAGCTGCCTGATGTTAGTGTACTTCTCAAGTTTTACATTTTTGCAAAGAGCAGGCTTCCAAAACCCTCCTTGAAGGACATTTGTTGTCACTGTTTCCCCCAAAACCCTGTGTTCCCTTTGTGTCTCTGTGTCATATCTGGGCAATTTTTATAAAATTTTTAACTTTCCCAATATCACTATATCTGGTAGTGCAATCTGTGACGTGTGTGTGTGTGTGTGTGTGTGTGTGTGTGTGTGTGTGTGTGTGACTAAGAACTGAGCCCATGGTCTTCACACTGAGCTCCATCCCCAGCCTTATTTTTATTTCCTTATTTTGTCCAAACACCCAGGGTGCATGGCACCAATGTGAGCCTGATGTCACCCTCAGGCTGGGGTGCTATGACGTGGTCCACCTGGGCATGGGCCTCATCGTGAATGTGTCTCAGTGCAGGGGATACCAGGGAAGATGAGAGGGGTAGAATCTCTTGAGCTTAGCTCAATTTGCTACGCAATGCAAACTGGAAGAGTCCCCATGCATGCTAGCACCTCCCTGGCCCACCTTGCCTGGTGGCCCTGGGCTGGACTTGCTCAAGAGGCCAGGCAACTCCACACTGGTATCCAGTGATCCCACAGTGATCCAAGATCTGGATGGAGGGCAAAAGGCTTCAGTTCACTTTAAATGAGGATTACACGGATGTGCTTTAATTGGTAAGGCAACCACTGAAGGAATTAAAACCGCTCGTTTCATTTACAAATTAATGAATAAGGTAGACAAAAAATGGAATGATATAAGGGAAAACTCAGTGGATTCCTCAAAAAGACCAAAAACTAGAATATTGATAGCACAAAACAAGATGGTAGAAATAAACCCAAATATAACAATTACACTAAGGTTGAGGAAATACCATAGTTAAAACAGAGATTTTTATTTTCCAAAACCCCATCATAAATTGGCTGTGGTGGTGCACGCCTATAATCCCAGCACTCAGGAGGCTGAAGCAGGAGGACTGCTTAGTCTGAGACCAGCCTGGACTATGAAGTGAATTGAAGGCCAGTCTGAACTACAGAAGGAAATCTAGTCTCAAAAAGACAAAAAAAAAAAAAAAACATTGCAAGCTGTTTATTGGCCACTACGAAGACAAGGCATCGGGCATACACCACTGGCAGAGCTGAGAGCAGCTACATCCTTTCCTCTCTGGCTTCCATCTCCCCTAAGCCCCGCAGCCCCTCCATGAGTTAAATCTTCCCTGCCCAGCCAAGCAGTCAGGGTATTCACCACCCCAGTGAGTAAGACAGGGAGGAGCCACCTCTGCTCTCTCCAACCGCAAGCCCCACCACAGCAGTCAGGTCTCCAGTTCCTGCCTGACGCCCCGGGGGCCCACAAATTATCTCAGCTCTGACCACAGCAGCTGGGAGTTGGCACTGACCCCATGGAAGAATGCTCAGCCCACAAGTCTGCACCCTACTTTGGATATGAATTCCAAATCCAGACCACCCAAGGGGACTTCGCTGGGTCCCCAACCTCCCCGTCTTGGGTGAGACAGTTTGCTGTAACAGTTGCAAAACTCAGGGTACACACCCCATGCTCACCAGCACCGCTGTGTCCCTGTGGGCCCCTCACCCCACATACCCATGAGTTTACTTCCCAGTCTTCTCCAAACCCAGATCCCAGAGGCACCACCAGTTACTCAAGTCTCCATCCCTCTCAGCTCCTCCGGAAGAATGCAGTATAGAAAGAGGCAAGCTGACGCCTTGGTCCTTCTAGGACCAGCCCACCCTGAAACTGCCACGGAGGCCTCTGGGAATCTCCTCCTTAGAAGGCTGCCTTCCGGTGTCCCCAGGAGGTCCCAGGGAAGCTAGGAACGCTGTGTCTTGAACCAGCATGAAGACCAAATACGTATTTCTTCTCAATCTAGGATCTCCTAAAGCCTCCAGAATGATCATTTTCACACACAGCAATAGTAGTTTTCAACAGGTGGGAATGGTGGCATGTACCTGTGATCCCAGCACTCTGGAGGTTGAGGCAGGAGGATTGCTGAGAGTTCCAGGTCAGCTTGGGGCTACGAAGTGAGTTCAGGGTCAGACTAGACTACCCAGCAAGACTCTCAAAAAAATAAATAAACAAACAGAATAAGGAAGAGAACGAGGAGGAGGAGCTATGTATTAATTTTCATGAGTAGATTTTTCTCATGTGCTGCTTTATCTTTGGTGCTTTTTCCATTGGCTCAAGATGAGCATCTTTAAAAATTTTGTCACTGCATCCTTATTTCTTGCAGGGCAAACTCCCCCTGTTCACTTGTCCCCAACAGTGGCATTGGGGTCCTCAGGTCTCACACTGGGTCGCTCACGAAGCTCCCAAGGGCCCAGACAACACGGGAATGAGTCATCTTCCCTTCCATGCTCACGCTGGTGGCTGTGGGCCGTAGTACCAAGGGAGCACCTTGAGGTGCCTGCAGCGGCTGCTCACCAGACACCTGGTGCAACTAGCAAAGGCAGTGTCTCGTCCTCTTCTCACCTCTGAAACAAATGCCTGACGTCCACAATTTAAAGGAAGAGAAGTTCATTTAGGTCCACATTCTCAGTCCATGGTTGCTGTCTGTAAGGCAGGGCTGCATGGCAGAGGGGCCTGGTGGAGGAGAGCTGCTCAGGGTTCAGTGCACAGGAAGCAGAGGGAAGGGAGGAGCTAGGAGGAAGATGAAGTCTCCGGGCCCCCTCCCCCACCACCCCCACTCCCCCACTGACCCCCACCCCGCTTCCAACCAGGCCCCAACCATTCTATCCAGACCACTCCTCTTCCCACAGGCCCTGCCTCCTAAGGGCGTGTCAGCTCTGAGCCCCAGGGTGCAGTTGCCTTCCACAAGCCCTTCCCACCAGCACACAAGGCTTCTGGGAGACATCTCAGTAGAAACCCTAAGACGGGAGAGGTTATCCTCCCACATAACTGGAGAGCCCTGTGCAGCTTGGCCAGGTGCTCCTGGTCTTCAGTACTGTAGCTGAGAGTGCCATGGGTCTATCCCCAGGAGCTGTCTCTGTCCCACAGCCACCAGAGAGTGAGATGCCTAGCAATCACTCCAGGTGCCAGGGCACCTCCCTCACATCCATGAAGAAGGATCTTGTCTTTCCTGGACACCAAGCAGTAGCCCTGGACTCCCCTGACTGGACCAGTGTGCTTAGTCTAGAACTGCTCACCATGTCATAGTGGTTGTTCCTTTATGTATGGATATAGGCAAAAGGGACCTTATACATCCAGATGCTTAGAAAGACGTAGAAAGGAGAGGGAGGTTTTGCTTCTATTTTTGTCCCTATTGCAAATAAACAAAAGTGATGCTTCGGGCTTTGAAAGTTATCACTTCCTACAATAACTACATTTAGCTTGCTTCACTGACACCACCATGTCATAATCTGTCACCACAAAATCAAAGTCAGGTCAGTTAACAGGCTCTTATGGGAAGTATTAACAGTAGTCACAATGACACTCAAGAGGCTGAGGCAGGAGGATTACTGTGAGTTCAGTGCCAGGCTGGACTACATAATGAGACTCTGTCTCCAAAAACCAAAACAATCAAAATGAATCAACTCACATCTCCCTTCTTTCTTTTCCTCGGGTGCCTGTGAGAAGCAACACTTCTTTGGAGTTTCACTAAAAATAAAACACAATTTGCAGAGAAGGCTGAGAGGAGGCTTCTATTTATGATTATAATGGAGTTTATTTAAGCAATGCCAGAGAGTCCTTGAGTTAAATAGGTCACCAGATAGGAGTGGTGACACTTTTCATAACTGAGTATTGGTGACAATCCTATTTAATTGGCCGCAGGTTGGAGAAGGAGCCCCAGGCCTTCTGAAGCTGATCCTCAAACCAGGGAGCTGCAGAATCTGCTGGTGTGGTGCCCAGCTCAGCTCCCTCTGGAGCCAAGGCTATGACTCATCTGTCCACTCCTCTTCCTATAAAGCAGAAGCCTGGGTTCAGCAGCAGACACTCTGCTTTCTCCACTCCTTCTGCAGGCTTCTCTCTACCACTCTGCTGCCCTGAGTGGCACTGCAAGATTTGAACAGAATGCAAAGAGCGGTCTATATCGGCATGAATAAGAGAGGAAATGGCACTTGCAGGGCAGCATTTGCGTCAGTCCATTTTTCATTGCTGTAACAGAATACTCAAGTGTTAGGCCTTCTAGCTGGCTATTCCCACGATGCCTCAGGTGATCACAGGTGAAGCTTTCGGGAGAGGGTGGAACTGTGGACATGTGATACTGATGGACTGGTCACCATGGGTTTATAGCTGGGCATGTTGTTGGGAGGTGAAGCTTGTTTGGAGGTGGTTCTCATGGCATGTCCTGGAAGGGTCTGTCTCCCTCCTCCCTCCTTGATCTCTCTCTGCTTCCCTCTGCCTGTCCAGACCTGATTGTCCTCCACTAGGCCCCTCTGCCATGTCCTGGAGTCAGACAACTATGGCCTAAAACCTCTACAAACTGTGAGTCAGCACAAACCCCTCCTCCTTTTTCTTGTGGATGTCTAGTGTTGTATCCCAGCAATGAGAAAGCAATGAGAGTAGGTGGCATAGAATGAGCAGAAATGCACTGGTCCACTGTCTGGTCAGACAGCAGCCTCTCACCCAGACAGGATCACCCTTCCCAGGCTGCTTAGAGCCATGGCTTCCTCCTACCATCTCTCTGGCCACTCGATATATTAGTTATATTGTTTGGAGTAGCCGATGGAGTGACACAGGTATGAGGATTGAAGGTTCAGTTCTGGGGTCTCTTGTATTTCCTTCCATTTGGAGGCCACAGGCATTGCCAGCAGTCCAGAGTAGTGGCAGTGCTGTCTTGCAGAGCAGCAGGCAGCTGCACTTACTGTCCAGGAAAGCATCATCTCCCAGAGAGGAAAAGCTGTTCTGCGTCATCCTCGCAGGACTTGAGGACCAGGGATGCCAACACAAACACAAGCCACATGTTCCTGGTGCGCTGCAGAAATGGCTCTGGTCCTGGCCAGAGAGTGTCATGTTTTGCCTGCTTAAGCATGAGAATATGGGGCAGATTCACCTGCCAGCTCCTAAGCTGGTAAAACTCAAGGCCCCTTCACTCTTGCCTTGACTCCTGAAGCAAGGAATGAACCCTGGTTAGAACCAGAGAGTACTCCCAGTGCCCTAAAGGCAGCTGTATCCCCGACACTCATCTTCCCTGGCAATAAGAAACTACTCGGCTGCTACTGAAGGCCATGTCTTTGGATGTGGTCATGTGACACAGAAGGCCATGTTGGAAGAGCCAAGAGCAAGACTGGAGAGCCACTACAGGCAAACAGACAGTGACTCAGGCACGTGGGGACACTCTCACTCTCACCAGGGGACTGGTGGCACTGGCCAAAGCATATTCCAGAGTTGTGACAGCCATGGCTGCAGCACGCATCCCGTTTGTCCCTTCTCAAACAGAAGTGTTCACAGCAGATGACCTGTCCTTGTGTCACCTTTGTGTGCTGGGCAGAGAACAGACAGCAGTTCCCTTCATCTGCAGGTTCCCTGCTAAGAGGAGGTAAGGGTCATCTAGACCTGCTTAGGTGACAATAGCCTAGGCTTCAGCCTGATGTCCTGACTGAATGAGATGTCAGCAGGCCGAGGTTCTGCACATGGCAAGGACTTGAGTGACTATGGTCAGGGAGCAGAGCTGACAGGCTGGTGGCAGTCCTGGCCAGGACAATCCTGTCTCTCACTCTCATACCTCAAGGCAGCACTGTGTCATTCTGCCTGGAGACCAGTGTGGTCTCAGAGTGTATCTATTGTGGCCAATGGACTGTAACAAAGATAACTCAAAGGCTGGAAAACACCTTGCCCCTTCAGGCTCTGCTCTCGTTCCTCTGCAGACACACCCAGGCTTGTGAGCAGAGGGACAAGGGTGACACATGGAAGAGGCCATGTCACCCCCACTCCAGCCACCCTTCAATAGCCAGGCCCCAGCCTTTCACCCCGGACACCTTCCCCCAATGAGTGAGCCAAGATTAGCGACAACAGGACATCACCAGTGGCTGTTGAAAGCCTCCAGTTCTCCTGGGGCATCAGGCAGGTGTAATTGATTGATAAGATAAGCAATTGTATCTGTCTGGATACTCAGACAATGTTTTTATTAAGTTTACTGGTACAGTTCAGACATAAATATTGATCACATTCATCATAAGGAATGTGTACCTATAAGACATGACACCTCTTGATTCTTATTCCACCCTTCCCCTCCCTTCAACCCTTCTTCCTTCATTATTTAAAAGTGTAGTTTCCGTTTTATCCTTTTCTCATTATTTTCTTTTCCCTTCTTGCCCTCCCCCCTCCATTCTCCTTTCCTACTGAACAATTAACAATTTCTTCCTATGTCACAATACCTATTATAGGACTGGGGAGATAGCTCAGCAGTCTAAGTGCCTGCCTGGTAAGTGCAAGAACCCCAGTTCCATTTCTGGTACCACATGCCACTGCAGGCCCCGAAACCAGGTGTGGTGGCACATACCTATAATCCCAGCACTGGGAAGGCTGAGACAGGAGGATCACTCCGAGTCCAAGCTGCATAGCAAAACCCTGTACCAAATAAATATTTTTTTTTTAATACCTATCATACTTATTTTAAAAAAATGTATTTGGGAGCCAGACAAATAGCTCAGCAGATTAAAGCACCTGCAAGTAGGAACAGGGGCTAGGGATTCAATCCCCAGGCCTGCAGTGTGGGCCCCAGCCTGGGAATCTCTGAAACAGTGACTGAAACTGGGCATGGTGGTACATGCCTATAATTCCAGCCCTTGGGAGGCTATAAACAGGAGGATCACTATGAGTCCAAATGATCTAATAGTGAGACCCTGAACATCCTGTTGATCCTTCCCTAAAATAAAAAGAAAAAAATGTATTGGGTACAGGGTCTCACATAATAATCTCCTCTTGTCAGCCTCCCCAGGGCTGGGATTACAGGCATGTACCACCACACTCAGTATCAGTGGCCAGCTCAGTGCACTCAGGGGCAGGGGCAGGGGCAGCACTGGCATGGCATGTGGTGCCAGGGATCAAACCCCAGTCCCTGTCCTTCCCTAAGCAGGCACTTAGCCCACTGAGCTATCTCACTGGCTCTCCTATCACACATTTTGACTCTTAGTTACAGTGTCAGTTTCTCACACCAACAAGGCAATGCAATATTTACACATATGTTTGTTCAATTTTATTCCACTTAAGAGTGTGGTCACAGAGTCCATCCATTTAGCTACAAATGTCTCAAGTTTATCCTTCTTTATGACTGAGTAGCACTCCATTGTTTAAAAAACAAAACAACACACATCTTTTTTTACCCATTCATTGGTTGATGGGCATCTGTGTTGTTTCCGGATTTAGCTTGATCTTAAAATTCAACTTGTCGGCTTTTTGTGTCACATTCCCACAAGTGAGGGACTTTTTCTTTTAGGCTCAAGTCTTGCTTCAGTGAGAAAGGAACTTTGCTCTTTGTTGTTCATTATTGTTTCTGATGCAGCCCCTCCTCCAGGAAATTCTATTACCTACCTGTCAGGTGGGTTGCTCCCCCAACCTACCTGTTGAGTGACCAAAGAGCTCTAGCTTTAGTAGGGCCGAGCATCTGGCACCTGGCCTGCAAGGTCAGAAGATGCAGTGGCACTTGAGGTGGCAGTGGCAGTGGCAGATGTGGGTATTTGGCAGGACCCCATGGTAGGGAGACTCAGGACCTTGATGAAGGTCCTACCATTATCCATAGATCATGTTGCTCCTTGGCCTGTTGCTAGGCCTCCGTGGAAACTGAGGCTTTACCATCAACCACGAAGTCACCACACAACCTGAGCTGCTTCCCATCATGACTTGGGTGTTGTCTGAACCGCGGAGACGTAAAGTCAGACATGCAGCACAGCAATCCACTCGCATGTGGAAGCCAGTACAGATCTGATGAAGCCTGGGCAGGTCCTGCACGCAAAAACTGTATACAGAGGTGGCCCAAATGCCACTAGAGAAGAAGGTGACACTGCTTCTCTCTCCACCCTTAGCGCCTCATGGTAAGTTTCTTACCATCAGCTGATAAGCAAGGGAAAAGCAGATGGTCCTGGTTTAGATGTGGCTTTGTATGATAGTTATCACCCAAAAGTAGACAGCAGCTGTGCTGTTGCACTTCCCTGGGGTGTTTCTGAAGGACAGAGATGAAAAGGGAAGAACTATGGGTTGTGTACTGGGATTTGCACTCTGCACGCTACGAGGAGTGGCCAAATACATGGCTCTATCCCAATTCAGGGGCTGTAGTCAATGGTTTGGCTAGGCAGTAAAAGAATGGAGGGAATATGGTTGGGAAACCGACAAAAAGAAATTTGGGGACAAGGTATATGAGTAGATATGTCTGAGTGGGCAAAGAATTTGAAAGATATTTGTGTCCCATCTAAATGCTCACCAAAGGGTGACCTCAGCAGAAGATATTAATAATCAGGTGGGTAGAATGACGGTCATCCTGTAGATACAAGGCAGCCTCTCTCCCTAGATACTGCCATCACCAAATAGGTGTATGAATGAAGAGGCGTGGCTACAGGGATGGAATTTATGAATGAGCTCCACAACTTGGAATCCATTCACCAAGGTTGACCTGCTACAGCCACCATCAATGTCTAACCTTCCAGCGCAACATGGCATCACCAAATTGGCCTCATCCCCTGGGGTCCAGCCCCAGCCTAGTATGTTGATCACAATGAACCGATTCCCTCATGAAAGGGCAGCCCTTGGTCCTCACCAGAATACACATGCACTCTGCACATGGATGGATCTTCCCTGCACACAATGCTTCTTCCCAGACTACCATTCATGGACTTGCAGAACACCTTATCCACTGGGATAGAATTCCACACAACATTGCTCCTAACAATGGAACACATTCCACCATCATAGAAATTTGGCAGTGGGTTCATGCTCAGGGAACTCACTGGTCCTACTATGCTCTGCATCACTCAGAAGTGCTGGACTGGTAGAAAGGCAGAATGGCCTTTGAAGATGCTGTTACAGTGCCAGGTAGGTGGCAACAGCTTCGGAAGCTGGGGCAAGGTTCCACTTGTATGTTTGAGTCAGCATCTCCACATGTTTCTGTTTCTGTCTTAGCCAGCATTTGTGGATCCAGAAATCAAGGGGTGGGAATCACGATGGTACCACTCACCACTACCTTCATGGCCCACTAGGAATATTTTTGCTTCTATTACCTGACTTTATGCTCTGATGGCCTAAATGTCTTAACTTCAGAGGGAAGAATGCTTCTACCAAGAGGCCCAATGATTGTGTTTAATGAGAAGTTATGACTCCTGGCCATTTTGGACTCCTCATGCTTCTGATTCAACAGGCTAAAAGTAGAATTATGATGTTGGCAGGAGTGACTGATTCAGACTCCCAAGGGGAAACTGGACTGCTACACCACAACACAGGTAAGGACAACCCTTAAGTCATCTCTCAGTATTACCATAACCTATGAGTTTTCAACCCAATACAGCCAGGACTACAAATAGCCCAAGTTCTTCAGGTGTGCAAGGACGAGTTGCTTCACCAGGTGAGGGTCCAAACCCCACTGAGGTACTTGCTAAAGGTAAAGGGAGTCCAGAGTGGGTAACAGAAAGTAGTTATAAATACCAACTGTGAGTCTGTGACCAGTTACAAAATTAGGATGTGTTATGATTTAGATCTAGCTGGTATCCACCCCAAAGTCTCATGTGACTAGAGGCAGAGCTTTCTGAAGGTGACTGCATCAGGGATTCATCCACTAATGAGCTCAGCTGCACTGCAGAAATCACCCCCTAAATAAAACCACCACTGTATGGTAGGTGGAGAGGTCTGACCAGATGCCACTGGAGGCATGGCCTAAAAGGCATATCTCCCACCCATCTCCTCCCTGCTCTCTGCTGCCTGACCACCATGCTATGAGCAGCTTTTCTCCACCAGGGGCTTCCACCTGCCATTTCTTGCATTCTGCTAAAATAAACCTCTCCTCCTTAAAATAGTGGGTGTCAGTATTTTGCTCCTCTGATAAGAAAGTGACTAGTGACTAAGACAGACTGTAATTAACTGTTTTGTTCAGAATGTTTGTGTGTATACATACATTAAACAAATAATGTTTCATTCCTCTTCTTTTAATGAGCATTAATTATATTCTTATTTAAATATTAATGTTTCATCATAGTAATTGAATTACAGGATCTCAGAGGAGTAAACATCACCCACGTGTCATTGGATAGGTCCTCTAGAGATGGCTCACCACTCAAAAGTATTCCAGGTTCTTCTTGCCTTGAACAAAGAATTGGATGAAACAAGCCAATACGGTGCCCAAACTTTACCTGAAAAGTACAGAGTGAGTGAGTACGGAAGAAAACTAGCTCTGCGGAGCAAACTTGGGCTGAACAAAGAGAAAAAGAGGGTAAAAGCAAAGGTCAAGGTGCACACTGCATGGGAAATATGTGGCGTGGGCTGTGATGGAAACCCAGATGCCGCAGAGGGTCCCCCAGACACCTGGTCTTCTTTTATGCCACCTACATCTTGTGGGAGCTCATGAGTTCCACATATGGGCTCCTGGAATCTCCCTAGGATCTTGTTTTTGGTTTCCTAATATTTTTTAATTTTTACTTTATTGGTACATTTTAGATATACATAATAGCATTCATCATAGGAAATTTGCACCTGTATATATCTTGCTTTTTCCCATTCCCCTCCCCTCTTTCATTCCCCAACCCCTTTCTCTCCTTATTTACAAAAGCTATTTCCATTTTTTTTTCTTTTCCCTTCCTTCCTTTCCTCCTCTTCCCTCCCTAGTTTCGTTTATCATTTGAACATTTTATTCCCATTTCCCAGCGTCCATTATACATTTTGGTCCTCACTTATACTCCAGGTTTCTCAAACCAGAGAAATTGTGTGATATTTACATGCCTGATCTATTTCACATAACAGTATGGTTTCAAGGTACATCGATTTAGCTAGGGATGGCTCAGGCTTATCCTTCTTTATGGCACAGCAGTACTCAATTGTATGAAAAAGCCGCATTTTCTTTATCCACTCATCTGTTGCTGGGTACTTGGACTGTTTCCAATATTTAGCTCTTACAAACATAGGTGTCCACCTATCACTGTGGCATAATGCTTTTAATTCTTTTGAGAAGATGCCAAAATGAAAACAGTTGGCTCTCATGGGACCCCTAATTCTAGTTTTTAAAGTTAGCAAAGAGCCGGGTGTGGTGGCATACACCAGTACTCCCAGGGCTCCAGGAGGCTGAGGCAGAAAGATTTTTTTTTTTTTTTGTGAGACCGGGGTTCGAACTCACAACCTTGCACTTGCCAGGCAGGCACTTGTGCCACAGAACTATCTCCCAGGTTCTAATTCTAGTTTTTAAAAGATCTCTACAAAGATTTCCACAGTGGTTGCACCATTCCACACACCCACCAACAGTGGAGAATTCCTTTTCACCCACAGCTCCTCTAGCATGTTATTGATTTCTTGATAATTGCCATTCTTTCTTGAGATGGAATCTTGGCGTTTGAATACATTTTCTTATATTGTCTTGCTGATTGTACCTGCTCATCTAAGAAGTGTGTATTTATTTCAGATGCCCATCTGGGGAGGGGCCCAGAAATTGGGAAATCAGATGAAAATGTTCAAATGAGAAGGGAAACAAGGGCAGCCACTGCAGGTCAGGTGGTCTGTCCCAGATATCCCACTGCCGGTACTTGGAGAACTCTTCACCAGGGTGGCCACACACCCCTAAAGAGAAATGGGCCACTTTCCAGTGTGGCTCAGACCCCATAGGGGTCTCAACCGCAAGGCCTATCCCTGCTTGACTGGGGAGGCTGCTTCCCAGCCCACTCGGGAGCCCCGCAGGTATCCAGTGCGGGGGACCTCATGGGGCCAGCCCCTGGCTCTGCTGGGTGATCGTGCATTGTCAGATTTGGGCTCACTGCAGTTCAGACTCTATAGCTGCAGTTGTGTTGATTAGAGCCAGGCCACCCCTTCTCATCCAGAACCACTGGTGGAGCTTGTTGGGGACCATTTGCCAAAATCCCAAGGCAGGATCCAAGGATCCAAAGCCATTTCCATCCAGTTAACATTTTTCTCATCTATAGGCACTTTCTTTTCTTTTTTTACCCTACCAGGCTTCCAAAGATCACATTTCCTCTGTACATTTCCTCTGTACAGCTGTACAGTCCCCAGTCTGGCCATGGCTTGCTGAAAGAAGAGTGTATTTTGTAAGGCACAGGCTCTATATTGTAACCATATTCTGTGCAAAAAGAAAAAATAAACAAAATTGTAAATGTTATTGTTTAAGCATGTATGTATGCATGTTTAGTGATACATTTTGAAATAAAGTTTATGATCCAAGAAGGGACAAGAAAATATAGCAGGGAAAAGTGGAAACAAAATTTCTGTAAAGAAGAAATGGGGCTGAAGGCAAGGGAGGGAAATGGGGAAAAAGCAGCAATAAGATCTGTCTTGTGCAGGGCCACATTCCCTCCAATAAACGTGACCATTACATAGAACTAAAACATACCCCCCAAAATAAATATGGGGGCCTGATTTTTCGAGTTCTGTATATATTCTAGTTATTAGTCCCTTGAGGTACAGCTGGCAAACATTTTTCGCAACTGTGGGTCGTGTCTTCCCCTCTGTTGGTGGTTTCTCTTGCTGCACAAAAGCTTTTTAATGAGATCCCAAATGTGGATGCCCTGGGAGCCTGTGGTTGACAGGTCCTGCTCATTTTTTCCAGCCAGCTTTGCCATGTCCAATCTCCTGTATCCCAAGGACTTCATCTCTTCATTGTGTTTGTACGCGGTAGGGTACACGAACTCTCCATGCTCCTCTTGCCTCAGTCTCAAATGTTAGGATGACAGGTGTGCACCTGGTCTGGAGATGCAGGTCAGCATTTTTGGCCACATTTAGAACAGTTGCATGGTGCTGGGTAGAACCGCCCACCTTGTTACATCTTCAGAGATAAAGTATGGTTTTTGGAGCCACCTGTGGTGCTAAGTGGACAGGGGCAGACTTGTGAAGGTCAATCTCAGGTGTCAACTTCCAGGGTAGCAATTAGGGTACAGAAGGAACCTGGTATCAGTGGATACAGGGGAGAAGATTTCCTCAGGATGGGCTGGCACCAACCCGTGGGCCCCTTAGAGCAATAAAAACAAGCAGAAAAAGGTGGATCTCCCCTCTCTTGTGTGTCCCTCTGCTGAAGAAAGGCCTCTTCCAGCCTGACCCGGAGACTTGAGCCAGCACAACCCCCACATCAGACCTCCTGCATTTGAGACCTGGGACTTGGGCTGAGCCTCGCTGTATGAGCTGCATGGCTCCCGCTTGTCATCCAGAGAATGGTGCTGACAGGACTGTCTTGTCCCTGGTCACCTGCTCTGCCCAGTACCTCAGGTCGCACCCTGGAGCTTGTCCCTCACATGATGGCTTCCTGTGGCATACTATTCCACATGCACACTTCATGGGGCTTTGTACTTGCTCTGCTCTTTGCTGTTACACAATGCCAACTTCATTCATTTTAAAATGGATCTTCTGCCTTTTTTTTTTTTTTGATAGGGTCTCAAGATTGCCCAGGCTAGGCTCAAATCTTTGAGCCTCCTGCCTCAGTCTTCATGGCTGCCGGGGTTATAGGTGTGTGTTACCATGCCTGGCTTCAAAAGCCCTCTTTTTCATGTAGTTGATTTTATTGTTTTTGTTTGTACTGGCATGGAACTCAGGACTTTGTGCTTGCCATCTCAGGCAGTTTTTAAAATTTCCTTTGAGGGGCCAGGGAGATAGCTCAGTGGAATAAGGACTTGCCTGGCAAACACATACCTACCTGGCAGGTGTAAGGTCCTAAATTCAATCCCTGGAACTGAGAAAAAAAAAAATTTCTTTGGACTAATTTCTTTCTTTTCATGGTACTGGGGATCAAACTCAGGGCCTTACACCTGCCAGGCAGGTATGTGTTTATGCTGCTAAATTATCTCTCTGGCCCTAAGTTTTTTTTTTTTTTTTTTTTGCAGGTGGGACTGGGGTTCAAACTCACAACCTTGCACTAGCCAGGCAGGCACTTGTACCACAGAGTTATCTTCCCAGCCCCACCTAAGTTCTTTCTTACATGTTCATTAATTACTTTTGGGAAAAATCAAGGGTTCTTTTCTAATAGTTGCTTTTTATGTAATTTCTCAGTGCAACGCTCCTTCCTTTACATTTCAAGTTTTTTTTCCTATAGCTACCAGTTCTTCATGGGTCCCTCTGAATGCAAAACCCAGCCCAACCTGATGTCAACAGTTCTCAAGCCACTCCATGCACCTTTGATGAAAGAAACGCCCCATTCTCCCTAGTGGACATGCTTGCAAATGCATCACACCTGGGGCTTCTAACGTTGCACTGTGCAAAGAAACCAAGTTTGTTTCACCACCACCAACCACCACCAAGGACAATGAACCAAATGGGCGAGTTGTCGAATCTATGTAAT